>VURO01018452.1:0-27280 GCA_015108175.1 Pelvicachromis taeniatus | reverse complement strand
ACACACGTGCTGTTGGACTGTGGAGGTGTGCGCATGTGTGGTCCCTCGGTAGCTTTATAAATGTATGCGTGCATGTTTGTAGGTGGGTGCATTCCTACCATTTCTGTGTGAATGTGTGTTTGGGTAGGTAGGCGTCACAGAGCCCGGGCACAGCTGTGCGCCCTGGGGAGAGGGCGGTGGGATCAGCCTGTCAGAGTTCCATCACTTTCATATGTGCTGTCTCTGGTCCTCTGTTTCCATTGAGGGAAGAAGAAAAGGATGTGGAGGAAAAGACAGCAAAACCATGGAAGAGTGGAGCTATTGAAGGTAGAGGAGATGGTGAAATAGAAGTGAGAGAGAGGTGTGAGCAGAGAGAGTGACAGAGGAAAAGATGGAAAGGAAAGGGATTAGGGAAGTACGGAGGAGGCGTGCTCCGCTGTCAGTCCATTGTTCTGGAGCGCTCCCTTAATCCCCAAACTGCTTCGCCGGAGGTTTGAAAGGGTATCATGTTATATCAGGAGTATTTGTCCGATAATCAAGCGTAACAAAGTCTCTACACCAAAGTTTTCCACTGTCTCAAATAGTCCCAGCTGTGAAAAATATATTCTTAAGCATTAGGAAATCAAAACAATCATGCCCACATTACATTTAGGTGTTTGGTGTCATCTCTCTTCTTGTTACAACTTCAGATGCGGCCTTTTGGAACATCTTTGCCTTTAAACATGATTAACAAGTTGAACAAAGCTTAGCATAGCTTAGCCCTTATGAATCCAGTATAAATATGTGATGATTTGCTGTTTATTTGGTTGAGTTCAGTTGCATGACTGGAGTTTTAATCATATAATCATAAGTGAGCTTTCTGGACAGAAACCTGAGGCAGCTGTCAATCAAACAAACGCTCACACAGACCTAAGTACATGCAAAACACACACACACACACACACATAGACTACAGATACAGATCGAGTGGCCTTGGCCAGGTAGCAAGGCTGTTGAACCAGACCCAATTAACAAAAAAGGACTCACAAGGGCTCGCCACTTTTCACTGTGTGTATCCGTCCCCCGCACAAACCTCTCTCATCACCCCTCCTCCATCAACAAAAGCAAGCAATTTGAAAAAATGCCCTCGTTATTTTTTTTTACATCTGTCAGCGAGAGTGAATCAATATCAGTGAGTGCTCAGTGTGATTTTAAAAGAGTTTCTCTTCCTGCAAGAAATAGCTACAGCTTGTGTTGTGCTGTAATCTCATATCAGAGTGCTTGTTATTAGACACGTGAAAATCTGGCTGTAATTATTAAAAAACGACCAGCCCTTAGTCAGGAAAATTAAAACTTCAGATTGCTGAATATTCTTTGGGGGTGTGCTTTTAATCAAAAGACAGCAAAAATAATGACTTGCAGCAAAATTTGAATGTAAAAAGACACAAAACTTTGAACCTGGGCTGCTTGGTGACCCAGACTGCAGTTGCTTTCAGACATCGACAGTGCAATAATGCGTGTTTTCATATCCACTCTACTGGTATTTTCCTCTGCTGGCAGTCACTGTTCCCTGAACTCCGGAGCCAATTCCGTTCCCCACAGCTCCATCCGGAAGGCTCTTTACATCTTACTCAGTTGTGCTCCTTCCATTCCTCTTTCCCGTCTTTTCTGTCTCCTTCAAAAGGCTCCACAATACAAGTCAGTCGTGGAAAACAGCAGAGGAAAAAGATGGTTGAATGCAGAGTTTCACTGTCAGATTTAGACACCTCTTTTATCAAGTTCGGGATCCTCCTTAAGCCTCTCCTGGCCCAGTGTTGCCATGGCAACTGTTAAACGCAACAGAGCGGGATAACAAAAGCTTTTGTTCCATACCAAAAGCAATAACAGCAGTTTATGCTCACGGTATTGTCTGCCGACCCCGTAGTGACCGCTTCATTCTCCCACCTTTTTTTCTCAGTTATTTGACATCAGTGGTTTTTACTATGGCCGACTAAGCACTGCATGAAAACAGATTAAAGTCTCCGGTTTATTTTTAGTCCATATTTAAAAGAAATGAGTCACAGATTCTCTGGTTGTTAATTGTTCTGCACAGAAAAAAAAAAATTGCACTGCTGAAACTGACGTATGAGTTGTTAATAGGGCTTTGGTCATGATGCAGGGAATAACGACTGACAAAGATCACACTATTCCCACACTAATTCCCACAGTGAAGCAGCAGGGAAAAGTGTCATGTGATATAAATTCCTGTTTATTATGTTTGATGTGCAGACTGATTGTGTTTATTCACATAGCAAGCTGTCGTGGGTGCAAACAGATTTCAGTTTCAGATTTCAGAGCAGTGGCCCCACCGTGACCTGAATGGTGCCGTTGACAGTTACAGTACAGTGTTTGTAAGTGAAAGGACTTATTAAACACAATTTAATTTAAAAAAAAAAAATAGAAGTAGGGGTCTGCATACCTCTCCGTTCCTTTGGTTCTCCGGTGTTGTTTATTTAAGTCGGATGATGTATTCTAGGATCAGGAATACATCCACAGTGGAGGCAAGCCAGATGGCTCACCCCTGCTTCCTCCGTGGGATGGAAAATGACAGCTTGCTGGTGAATAAAATAGGTAAAGGAAATGAAAAGGGAAATGTGAGCAGATAGCTGCAGACTCTCTTAAAACTGTCATGTGCCAGGACCCTTCTGCTGTCTCTCTGCTTGAAGTTGCACTTAACAGCAGGATCTGGCTTCCACTGAAATTCAAAATGTCTGACAGATAGCCACAAAACAGGGGCTGTGTTTTCAAATCTAGAGCAGATTGCCAGTTTAGCACTATTCATGCTAAGCTGTTTGGAAATCCAGGTGAGAGAGACGTCTAGAGACTTTGGTGATTTCTTTTTCTTTGGTGTTATTACAGACGGTTTACATGGTGTAGTGTTAAGTGTTTTTAATAGCATATTTTAGGCCTTTCTAGCTTCTATAGACGCTATTTATATGCTGCTGGTTGTTTTGTTACTCTTTGATAGATATATAATTGCTGGTTGAATTATGATGCATTTTATTAGGTGCAAAGTGCAATGTCCTGTACTACATCAAAGTTGAAAAGAGGCGGCTGGGAGGGATGATGAGTGCAGAAAGTGCAACACTTTCCCTCAGGAGTTCAGAGCCTGAGTCCTTTGGTGATTATGATTAGGCAACAAACACACTTTGTTTGTGGTTAAGAGAAGATTTTGGGTTTTTTTTTAAATTGAGCATGTGTCTCACAGCTCAGGTCACTTTCTGAATATTAAACATGTTTCTGCGTGACGTGGTTTTTTTGGGTCTGAGAGAAGAGATTTTTTTTTCAAATTAATCAGCATCATAGTGAGATAATATGTTGCCTTGAAAGGTTGAATTTGCTTAAAATAGTGAGCCATTGTTCTGGACTTCTTGTCAAGCACCCATCCTGCTGAGAAACAAGAATTTTCCTTTCAGCATCAGTGAAACGTTGGATAACAGTTGTCATTAAACCTCTCGTGTGCGTATAAATTTTGCATGAGCAGTGGGATTTCCATCAGCCATCAGTGGGGATTCCATAATGTTACAATTCCCTTATTCATAATTTTATGGTTTTCCCATGCTGTCTGGTGGCAGCCATATCAGTGGGCTCTTGGATCGGCATGGGGAGGAGGTGCGGGGGTGGACTGAGGTATGCCAGCTGGGGAGGAGAGACCATGTTAAATGCGCCCATTTTTAGATTTCAGGTCAGGATTGACAACAGCAAAATGTGAGCCCAAAGCAACACCACCTGAGCCAGACTGCTCGATTGCATTGGAAGGCGATATTAGGCAGACAGAGACAGAGAAGGTGGAGGAATATGTAAAATGAGAGGCAGTAGAGGATCTGGAAAATGACATCTTTAAAAAAGAGTGAGGCTTAGAGAATCACAACAGGTGAAACCACAAGGGAATTCTGTGATGTTGAGCAAAGGAAGGAAGCTGCAGGAGAAGTGCACGGGTTTATAAATGTATGTAAGCGGATGTGCACATGAACACCTAAAATAAATGCCTACAGGCATGCATGAGATCTGCATTTCCAGGGGCTTCAGTGACAGTGATTGCACCACAGAGTTTTCTCTGTTACAGTATTATGTAACCCAAGAAATCATCCCCTCTCTTCTGTAGTAAAACTGTGACATTTGTCAGCTTTCAGTGCAGGAACAAAAATGTTAACCTCATCTATTCTCCAACTCTGCCTTCTGCTCTCTGTTTCTCAAACTGCTATAGAGCTGAGGGGCCAGACACATGGAATTGGCTTCATATTTTTATTGATAACTCTTGATAACTTATTGATAACTGTTGGTCTGTTGAAGAAAAGACCAATCTTATTTTGAGTTGCTGATATACTGTGCTGAAGGGAGGCAGTAAATGTCTGTTTTTTTATTAGTCTGGCTCCACATTTGACCATTTCTTTTTGGACATTTTGTGATCTAATCTTTTGCTGCTGCAAAGCGCCATTATTAAGTCATTAATAATGAGAAAATTGTCACGTTGAAAGCTTTCAGTGTGTCTCTTACTGCATCCATCCATTGCATCATAAATTTTCCACATCAGCGACTTTAACGAGAAGCCGGCAATGGTTGTATGCGCTGTCACATTCCAAAACACTCCTCTCAACAACACACCTCCTAAGATGCTATTGCCGTTTGTTACAAACAACCGTGATGCAAAGGCCCATTAGATTAAAAAGCTGCATGCCATTGGGCGTGTCTTGCATTTTCTTCCAAGCCATCAAGTATGTATGACGGCTGAAGGCTATCATTGCCACATTTTTGTAATTGCTGTCAGATGACTTGCTTGAACCTTTAATAATGAATTGACTGAAAGAGATAAGAGCTTTCTGATAGCTGCCAAACAACAATTACTGAGAACCTTGTCAGAAAGTTGGCTTCAAACTATTGATGCTATATCAGAATGTCTTCAAAGCTCCGCTTTCTTTGTCTATTAAACGTGAGGTGTTTTCTTCTCTGGAGGGGATGCTTTAAAGTTCAGTTTTATCCACTGCAAGGCACCGCTTTAAAATGGATGGTTACCTGGAGGAGAGAGGAAATTATAGATTTTGAAATTGGGCATTGATTATAGCCACAGTAAGAAGTGCCTTCTAGCCACAGTTGTCATTGTTGTATACGCATACAGTAGCTGAAATGTGTTTACCTGACATGAAATAAGCTGAAGCATGAAAAGTACCATTGCCCAAGGCTTAGATGAAGCACGTGGGAGTCGTACAGTGATAACATGTGATTTTTATACCTTTCAGTATTGCTCTGTGTATTTGTTGTGGAATGCCCCAGTGGTTGCAGAAGGTTGATGGGTGGGTTGTTTATAGCTAACAGTGACAGGGTTTCTCCTGCCCTGTGGTCAGTGTCAGCACACACACAATGTGACAACCTCCAGCTGTGAGGGTGTGAGTCTGCTAATGAGATACCCTTTCGACCTGCCTGTGTAGATCTGTGTGTGTGTGTGTGTGTGTGTGTGTGCGTGCGTGCGTGCATTTATTTGTTTATTTATTTGAATAACAAGAACAACAACGACGTCTTACATGAAGCGCTACAGAGATCATTTTGTCATTTGCTGCCACATCACAATAATAAAGATGCAGATACATCATTCCTCCTCCAAGGTGAGAGCTGAGGCTGGGGAATATGTGTCAGTGTTGTTTGTCTGCAAGCTAGATACAACAAAACCAATAAAAATGAATCTCATGAACCTTTGGTGGCATTGACACTGGAAGAATCCATTTAATCCTGGTGTGTGGATCCTGAGGATTTTTTGAGGTGGTCTGTGGAAAAGTTCTCAGTTAGGCTGAGGAAATAAGTTAGCAAAATAAGAACTGTTGTAATAACATAATGCAGAAAAAACTCATAATTAAAGCTTTAGAGCAATGCATTTATTTTATTTTTTTATAAATTATTGCTGTTATTACAGCATGTGCAAGAAATTTGTAGGAAATGTAGGTTTCTTATGAATATATTTATGCCAAGATGGAAACCATTATTGAATTCAGTAATTAGGAAGCTATCACCAGGAGCTAGCCGTAGCTGGGATGGATTTGTACAAATATATAAGCAAAGCTGCATTTGAAACTCAATACATTTCTGGTCATGTAGAGCATTTTTAACCAAATAAGCATAAAATGTCACACTTTTCCTTTAAAGTTATTCCCTTAATTTATTTTATTTTGTTTTTGCTTTGCGTAGTCAGTTTTGAAAAAAAAAATAATTTGAACATATATACTCTATATATGTACATATTTTAAATCCATCAGTTTTTTGTGATCATCCCTCTGAAATAGCTTCTCTCCATACCCATGCACAGGGAGTGAAAATTAATTGCTCCTGTCTCTCATTGATTTAATGTGATTAATTTAAGTAGGTAGTAAATGAAGGGAGGGGAGGAGGAAAGTGGACAGTATGGTGGAGATACAGACTAAGAATGTGAGGATGATGTGAGGAAAAGAGGAAGCTGAGGGAGTAGGGAGGGGAGAGGAGGGCTCCATCATGAATAAATCACTGCTGAGAACTCCTTGCTGTCTAGCCCAGTGTAGACCAGTATCCTTTCATAGTTATAGCTCATCCCAGATGGCCTAGTTTACCCACAGAGAATAAGCCAAGTCGTAATTTACCAGCTGGGGATTTTTTATGATTGCTTCATCCATCATCATCAATTACACAGCACAAGTGAAGTATGAAAGGAAACAGTGTGGGCATCCCCCACAGTTTAATATTACCTACATAAATAGAAAAAAATGTTTGAAGGACAATATATGTAGAAATTAAAGTACAGTATCTTGTTGAGAAATTACAATGGCTTCATTATGTGTACCTGAATCTTTAAAATGTAGTACCTTTCTAAAAGCCACTGCCTTCTTTGATGCAGTCGCAGAGGAGGGTGTTATGTAAAAGCGAGTGGGAAGACGAGATCAGCGCCCAAAAAAACTGAGTCAAAATTACTCAAATGATGAAGTCTTGTCAGCTCAGTACAGTACAGCACACCCATGCACAGTAATGGAGTTGTAAGGGAAGAAAAAGAACCATTTCCTGCCTCACTGTCATTAAACAATGGAGACATCCTCCTCGCTGGCCAGGACAGTAAGGGATTGAGTGAGTCTGGAAAGACCTATGTTCCACAATGGCTGTGACTGTGGTGAATCTTTAGGGATTGTGTGTGTCTGTGTGTTTCTTTTTTACAGGGACGTGTAAAAGACACGAAGTGCAAGATAAAATGTGTGTGTTTTTTTTCTGTAGAGGATGGAGTTTGTCACTAAAGCCTTTGTCTCCAGTAACTGACACCGTCCTTAACATACACAAATGCAATGTAAACATATAGTCCAGCATCATTCACTTAACACTTATGAGTCCTCGTTTAATTCTGCTGCAACTTCTGGGCTTTATGTAGACACAAGTCTCTCTTTTATATTTTTATATATTTTTCATATACTTCCTTTGCCCATTCCCTTTCTTTGAGCTAACTTAACCAGAAGTACAATGAGGGTACTTGTAATCAAATGTGCCACATAAAGAAAATTGCCATTCCCATTTTTCATTATCCCATTTTGGGGTCTTCTTCCTCATTTGATCATTTTGGAGATATGGAATTATTGTTATTTTAATATAATTATTTAAGTTTTCAAAGGTCAAAGAGATGCAAATCTATGATATTAGTTAACATGTCTCTCCTTTCTATTTACATGGAGCAGTGTGATTTACTATGCATTAATTGTACCATCTGGTATGTCTGACACGGACTGAAATCAAGATTTTATTAGGACTCTCCTCCACAGTGTGACATGTGACATATCGCACCTGTCATCTATAGGCTCTTTTGCTTGACTGTGTACAGCTAGTCAGGATCTCGACTTACAGTGTTGGATTACATCCCTGTATGTAAAACATGAATCTTGACGCATCCTCTTAAGCAACTGACATCTGAAGCGAGTCTCCAGGGTTCCCTGTGCACCCTACTTCATTCGTCCAGATGGCAAAAATTTTAAAAATGTATTACTTACCCAAAAAGTGTGGCCAGAGAGGCATTTCAAGCTGCAGATTTTAATTATCAACATATCACCCACCAGCTGATCTTCTGTATTTCCGTATGCAACAAGAATACGCTGCAGGAAGTTTTTTTAAAATCCCCAAATGTCACCATCCAAATGATTAGCACCGCTGTAATTCTCCAGTATGAGACCATCTACAGTGGGTGTTCTAAAACATCCAATACTTTTCAGAGAAAATATAATTTCCTGACTGAATATGACAGCTAATTGTCTTCTTTACCAGCAGAGTCACAGTTAGAATAGTATAAAGACAGCATTAGCATTGATTCTACATAAGCCCGTGACTGCGAAGTGCTGCAGAAATGTGGCGGCCAGTGCTGTAGACAAGTGCCAAATAAAGTTAACGTGACTTCTGCTCCACTTTGAAAATCAGCACTAGGAAATAAATGATAAATCAAGAAAAGAAAAGAAAAAAGCCAAAAACATTTAGACCAAGACACAGAGATGTCCTCCTTGCAGCTCTTTTGGCTATATTATGTACTTTGGGGGATGTTTCATGTAGCTTGCAGGGATTTTCTCTAATTTCATGTGGGATAAGACAGGAGAAGGTGAAGGATCTGTGAAGGATCTGTGTTCATCAGTGATACTTTACCTTACAATAGCGGCTAATTGGAGCTGTCAAGATGCTGATAATCTGTATTTGAGTGTGCCATTCAAAAAGGAACTGCACAAACTCAACATTTCTAAGAGAGATGATTAAAGGATGTGTGTGTGTGTGTCTGTGTGCGTGTGTGAGTGCGTGCGCGCGTGTATGCATGTGTGTGTGTGCGTGTGTGAGTGCGTGCGTGCGTGTATGCGTGTGTGTGTGTGTGTGTGTTAGCACAACTGGCAGAGAGAATGAAAAGAATTGTGCAGCTAGCGAGTGAAAAGGGCAAACCCAATAGTGGTTTGTTTGACAGAAAATGTAGTGAAATTGATTGGTAATTCAAGAATTCTCCTGGGCTCCTTTGACTTGTCATTGAACAGTTTTGGAAGCTTTAGTTTTGCTGCTAAAGAAAAAGCTAAGACTTTTGATTAAACCTTGCAGATCCAAAGAGCAGACAATGACATTTTATTGTGATATCTTCAAGCAGAAGAAGCTCAAGTGCAACAGTAAGTTCTGTATAGCACTTTTAATCAGTTCATTTATTATCTTGCCTGCTTTAATCAATATTCATCTGTCCGTTCATCCATCCATCCATGATTTGTCATCTCAACAGATCAAAGGAGAACCTTCAACCTTGATGCAATCACAGTCTCTGACATTATCCGCTGTCTGACCTCCTTTTCTCCTCACACTTTCAACCTTCTGTTGTACCACTCTCCTGCACTTTTCCCTCACTCTTCCCTCATCCGTTTCCTCCATTTCTGTCAGTGTGCTTGTTTATTGCAGCTGGCTCATAGGGGCTGGAATGAACTGTGAAAACTGGAAGCAAGGAAGAAATTTTGACTTAGAACTTAAATAACATACACAGAGACAGACGCACTGTCCCGGCATTAAAGCACCTGTCACTCTCTGCCAGCTGATAGGCCACAATCTCTGCGCAGGTCAGGATAGCAAGGCTGAGGCAGAAGATGAGGTGAGAGAACATAAGGTTGGAGAGAAAATGTGAATCAGACAGATCAGTGTCTGATCTGTCGTTCTTATCTTTGTGTGTGTGGGCATCACTGTGGACCTGCCTGTCTGAGCTTGACAAAGGTGTCACAGAAATGTGACCACATTTTAACAAGGGCCCCTGTGTGACTGTGTGTGTATACCCCAACTAGCCACAACATTAACTGGCAGGTGAAGTAAGTAACCTTGATCATCTCAACTAAATTGCAGGGTTTTTCTTGTGTCCTGCCATTTATGTGAATGTTACTTTGACACAGCCCACCTAAACATTTCTACATACTAAGCCCATAAGCATCAGCCACCCCCTCCAGGATAAGGTGCTTGAGGACAAAGTGCCCAAGTTGTTGATATGGTCTCCAGAGCCTGGTCTGTATAGATCCTGAACCACATCACCAAAGATTGTCAGAATCAGCTGCAAATGTCCCCATGCCAGATACCACAGAGTATGCACTCATAAGTCCTGTGTCCACACCACAAGGGATCACAGCTCTTCTGGCACAAAGAACAGTGGTTTTAATGTTGATGCTGACCGGTATATGCTTGTTACCGAATGTGTCTTATAGTGAAAATCCATCTCGCTTTCAGTAGGCTGCAAACATGTAATACTACAACTTGTAATGTTGCATTGCTAAATGCTAAGAAATAACATTAACAACAATGATGCAGTTCAGATTAAGAGGATGGTGTTTCCTGCTGTTGCTGAGGAAAGAGCTCTTTCTGGCTCTCTGTGTCGCTGTCTCATTCGCTCACCTCCACTGTCTGGGTCAGTCGCTGATACTTTATCATCTGTTCCCTAGCAAAGCATTCATCTCCATATATCCCTTCAACAGCAGCACGTGGCTACATGAAACAAAGCACAAAATGGATTAAAATTCACTAATATTTGAACTAAAATGTGTGGTTTATATATATGGCCTGTCATTTCCTTGCTTACAAAAACGTTTTAATGAACGTCACAGAACAGCCACTGTTTGCATTTGCTTGACAGCAAGCCATTTCTCACTTTTGTGGCTGCAAAGTTTAATAAACACTGTCTGTGTGCGTTTGTAGCAGTTTACAGACGCTCCTTGTCAAAGTATAACAGTTTCTTTATGGGAAGAATAACAGTCATGAGGACAGCCTATGTGTAATTAAGGCCAAAATGTATTTAAGTGGGTTATAATATGAAGCATCCTTCTAAAATGAATGTCTGTAGGCTTAAAACGTGATTAAAATGTCAGCAGGCACAGCCCTAAATGTAGATAAATATGCCAGATGCTGTTACATCTGACATATTTTCTTATCCAGGTAAAAGCCAGAGTTCTTTATGTTTGTTTTTAAGGCATAATTACAGACAAACAAGAACAGCAGGAGGCACCAGGTGTACACTGAGATGTTCTACTCAGAATTTGTAGCGTATAAATAGCTCTTTGATTTCAGTGGGTGTAAAAATCTCTGAAATTCCAGTAGCATGTTCCAGACGCATGTTTTTCCCTTGTATCTCCTTGTGACAGTCTCTTCGCAGCTCCCTTGTGTCTGAACGTTTCCGTCCTTGTTTCCATGGAGACCAAAAGAGGTGTGGAGAATCCTGAAACCCTTCTGTGGTCTCTGGCTTTGTCATACGTGCTGCCAGCCACCAGCTTTCACCTTTAATAGCCCTTCGTGTGCAGCTTCTTTGCAACGGCATGATTACTAGGCAATGCCTATTAGAAAGAACAGGTGATTGTTTCGATTAACCCCCATATTTGGTGGCCCCAGTGATATTTTTTTAGGATTTAAAACATCGAAAATATCAAATATTTTACTGTTAAGTCACAATTTGTCATGTTCGGGCTTTAAATAGGATTCTCTGAGACAAAAATGTTGCTTCAACAATTAATCCCATGAAAATTCCCACTGCTCAGTGATCCTGCTGCACACTCGACCCTCATTTTCAACTGAATTATGACAATAACACCCACTTTCTTATCCTTTCTGTTCTCTTGCACAATGGCATTGACCTGCTCTATTGTCTGTGGACTTGTGTCCTCCTTTTCAGCACTGAGGAGCTCGTTTGTTGATCTCTTAACTAGATTAGCATTTGTCTGATTAACTGCCTGTAACCCCTGCTGCTGCTTGTCGCTCAAGAGAGTTGGGCAGGGCTTTGCGTTCTTACTGTCTCCTCTCTGGTCGGCTTGTAGCCTCCCATTTGCTTTCCCCTCTTTCGCACCTGGTGAACTTGCAATGTCAGGCAGTGGGAGGATTAACTGAAGATGCAAAGAGCTGAAAGGGTGAGTTTAATAACATAGTCACATGGGCTTGTGTGTTTATCTACATGTCAGTAATTATCTTTATGAAGGCCGGCCTACTTACCATACAAACAAACAACAGCGTGTCTAACACCAGAGCTGACAGAGCTGTTGATTAACTAATTGAAGTACAGTGCTTACCAATTTGTCCGCTAGTTGGATGACTCAGTTTGGATCTTGCCCACAGCCTAGTAAAAATGCATTGGCATAGTCTCCCTTTACTTATATTTGTCCTTTATTTTTGTCCAGCAGTATGTTGGGATTATTAGTTTGCATATTTCTGAAAGTCTAAGCTAAAACATCTCATCAGTTGGATTGCTGTGAAGTCCCATGTTAGTATATTATTAACCTTTAAGATACAGATTGATAGAGGATCCATTTTCCCCTTTGACCTATCACCTTTTCATTCTGGACCCATGCTTAGCTACTATGACAGGTTGGACTCCGGGAACCAGAAGGTGAGGACAAAACATAAAGGGGGTTGAGGGAAGAGAGTCACAGTGGGGGTTCTGAGACCGAAAGATACACGCATGGCCAGACAAATTTGGCTTCCAAGCCATGAAGTTGAGGTGACAGCCATCGTGTGGGCACTGGGGACAATGGGCTGAGGGAGAATTGTATCTCTGTGTATGGTTTTTGCAGCGACACTCCCCACACTGTGCAATCACTCAGACCATCTACTGAAGTGACAGTTCAGGAAATTTCCACTGATGTGGCACTGGGGCCCCAGCTGTCATGTCGGAGCAGCGAGGAGGGGTTGGGTGGGGCGAAATGAGTAGGGGAGAGAGCAGAGTTGGATGCTGCTTATCAGACTTGGCAAGATTTTGCAGCTTTATGGCTTATGGGGGAGAACGTTGATACGTTTCTGTCTCCCTTTCTTTCGCCGTCTTTGTGCGTTATTGCTTTCAGTGATAGAGCGAATGATAGCCTCTCTTTTATGTTGGCAGCATAAAACTCATCTTGCAGAATGACACTGGTTTTGTGTTCAGCTACCTAAGATGAGATAAATGATGCTTGCTTTCAGATCCACATGAATGAAACCACATTGAAACCTGGTGCTCTGGTTGATTGGTTAGAAGTTGAAGCAGTATATGCGATGGAAATAACAGTGGAGTAACACTGCTGAACTTTGTAATATGCTTTTTGAGAGGACGTGACATTTACGCTGCCTCTGTCTTGCCCCGTCCTTAATATCCCAACCATCCAGGAACTGCGTGCGCGTGTTTGTGCATCGTGATCATTACTAAAGTGTGAGAAAGATGAGGTGATTGGATGTTTGTGTTGTATGTACTGCTACATATGCTTGCACATGTAACGTGCTAACGTGTAACGTGCTCGGCTTTCGCCTCGCAAACACAATTAGCTGATTCACATCCAATTAAAACTTCAATAAGCTCTGTCCGTAACCTTTCCATGCTGCCTAATTTCCAGATACAATATCAGACAGCGTGTCGACCTTTTGGCATCACTAATAAAAGGAGTGCAATGAGCTAAGTGTAGTGGAGCTACATTTCCATTACTGTCTGGATAGCAAACATCGCTGACTTAGAGTTAGCCTCTTCCTTCCAGTGACTGAAAATGAAGCCTGCAAGTGATAAAACACCCTAGCTGTTACTAGGCCAGAGGTTACTACTGGAAAGTCTGGGCATACTTCCAATTTGTTCCACTTGACTTTATTCCTCTTTTCACCCTACATGTGTACATTTTGATAAGAAACCTGTCCAGAAAGTAGCTGAAAGCAAATAGAACAGTGACAGTAAAAACGCTGGCTCTGTCTGATAGCCTTCTACCTATCAAAAAGCTGCATTGATCTTGCAGTTACATTATATTATCATATCTCACTGCAGAACCGTCATCGTTGTAAGATTCACTTGGATTCATTTCTGGTTCATTTTATTATTATGTATATAATTTATTATTGCGACACTAATAATTTGCAGTAAATATGTCAAAGATGGAAAAATACAGGACTGTATGACTGTAAATATTCAAGTTGTAGTTGACCTTTCTTTTGAAAAGACAAGCAACAGGACCAGAGTGTGCAAATGTATTTGTTTGTGCTTGGCCCTGTATGCACTCACACAGCAAGACAAGACTTTGGGGTTTGCTAGGTCCGCCAGTTCTTTCCAGGTGGTTGCTTTGTGTGTTTGTGTGTGTATGTGTGGTGATACTTTGATATGGGTTTGGCGTACTGCGTGAGAGTGAGATCGAGGCTCCCCAGGCACAGCGCTTCTCGGGACATCTCTATGATCCCATCATGACAGGGAAACTCAACACTGGGGAGGATATTCCACTGCCTAGCAGCTCGGGGAGTTACAAGGCTGCACAAACACACTCCTGCAGTTCCAGTAACAGGGTCTGTGAGGTTACGCCTGCACAAACACGCAGGGCTTGACACACTTCTGATCTTTGCCACTTCAACACAGATTCCCGTGTATAGAAGTATCCAAAACTGCACGCACATGCCATGCAAACACTATTTATACATGCCCTGTACGTGTGTATGTGTGTATAGGTACAGGTGCAGAGCTGTGCACACACCCTCACCCTAGGATTGCACTAATGAATACTCCCATTGCTGAGCGGACAGTGAGACGATTGGCACAGAGAAGGCATTACACCAGCACTTTCAGGCATATGGCATGCAGACCCACTGATGGGCACACACATATGGTACTGGTGGCTTCTGCCGCTTCACATGAGAGGAAGCCACTGTGCTCGCCTTTGATCAGACTCCAAATAACAGAGAACAGCACATAAAGTACAGCTCAAAATTTTTTTTATCTATGTTTGGATTGCATCATTTTACCTCATTATTTAAAAGTGTATATAAAATAATGCCTTCTTCCCTTCTCCCTTTATTTTCTAATGATTTCACAATCACAGGATATATCAAGCAAATTTAAAACACTTTTCATGATATTGTACTAAATGCTGTCTTCATGCATAATTTGAAGTTCTCTTACAAACCTGTCAAATTGCACAAAAAGCACAGATGCCTCATAGAAAAGTTAATTATGTGTAAACCTATACAATAAAAACTAAAGTGCTCCACGTTTTGTTAATTTGTAAGTATATATTTTTTATTTTAGGGTTATATTTGTATTATTTCATCTGATAGTGTAATATCATTGTAATACTTTTTTTTTTCTATTTATGTTGTTGATGAGAAGTGTGTCTACAGTTGTAATTTTGTACTCTGGACCAAAAACATCTGATCCACATATAGCACACCGGCAGCAGCTGTAGCTCATGGGGTTGTCTTCCAATCGAAAGGTTGGTGGTTTGATCCCTGGCTCCTCCCTGCATGCTCCTCCGCTACAACATTAGCTGTTACATGTTTAGAGGAAACTGTTCCATTCTTTAATATGCTCATAGTTTTCCTCAGCAACGCCAACCTCCAGTTACCATGGCAGCTTGTGTTTTTTAGATGTTTCTTTTGTGTGTGAAGCCCCTGGAATATCCCACCACTTCGCCCACCAGAGACTTCCTGAGGATTTCTGACTATAACTTTTCAAGGACTACAAGCTATTTCCCCTAATCTTATATGTGATCAACTGGGGAAACGAGGTCATGACCACTGGGCCATTTCCCTCTATATCCAGTCATCAGGATGTTGCCACCAGTGGATACAGTGAAAGTCTCATTTAATTTAACAGAGAGAATACAACTTTGCAGCATAAGTGATTTGCCGATCTTTATCAGTACTCATTTTTTGCATTTGACCCATTCTGAAAATCAGAAGCAGTGGAGAACAATGACCCTCTTATTACAAGGCACCAGTGCTAACCACTGAGCCATCATTTTGCCTACATAAACAATTAATATGTTTTAAAATGTTTATGCAGCCTGAATGGTGCCTGGAGGAAAAAAATGAAGTATCAATAAAGTTTGAAATCTTTTCTCACACGTGATGAATTTTTCTCAAGTTCAACACTGAATCAGTGAAGAACTCGAAACTCAATCTTGCTTTGTTTGCACTTGACTGGCTTCTCCTGAGTGGCAACAGCTTATGAGGCTCATGGGTGTTGTAGCATTTAGAGCTGTCTGCCATCCCAAAAGGGTCAGCCCTTTGTTGCTCCATTAAATATAATGGAGAAAATGGGGGGGGGGATGGGTATATGGAAGGAAGAAAAGCTTTCCTCTAAACAAGCAGGCCCTCAAACTTTGTAACTGTTTCCACCTGTTTCTCTTTGTCAGAGTAAGTCTGAGGGAAAGAATCTGTCAGCAAATAACACCTTCACTTTTGTTGCCTTTCCTTTTTTCCATTGTTCTTCCGTTATGTTCAGGAATTGAAAATAAAAGCTGGACAATATATCGCTAATGCTTACAATTAAAAACCACTCAGGCTGGCTTATAATGGCTGCCAACAGGAAATGGTGTTTTATTAATGCCCTAATCGAAATTTCTGCGTAACCACAAACATAATCATTCTGCCCACAACAGATTTCCAGGACAACTAAATACTGTGAGGCTTACTGTAAACATCAAATAAAGCTTTTAGAATTAATGGAATAGAGACACATGCTGGAGGAAAATATTACATTTTTTTTTTTTTTAGAAATATCATGACTTTAAAATCAGTGCCTTGCAGAGTTTATATTACTGTCAGTGCAAAGGCAACCAGTTCATTTCACGTTGCATACGATTAAAAAGCTGCCTGATGGCATTGTGCCTTGGTGAAATTGCGTATTGTCGTACAATATGCTGATGAAAACGCCACCTGTGAATAAGAATACACTGAATGTGATTGTGCAAGTGTATTACTCTTCCCAGCAGACCGTGAAATTGTTTATTCTTCTGCTGCCATTCCTGTGTAAAACAGAGAGGGGTTCACTTCCCCCTGCTGCACAACCATCACAGTCAGACCACCACTTGTTTCAGCCAGGAAATTAACTCCCCATTGATTAACGGAAATTCCTAATCAAACAGTCAACTGTGTTTGCTCTTCTTGTTATTTACATACCCGTCTAAAAATTATTGCAATAGCCTGGAGCTTGAGAAAGAAAAACAATTGAAATTACTGATTCATTTTTCTCCCTTGTCCTCATACTGACATGCGTTTACTCCACAGCGCTTCCTTCATGGTGAAATGTAGATTAAGTAGCGTGGATGTGAGCTGTTTTTCCAGTATTGTCACATTGTTTTTGGGGCATCTGCTTTGGTTTTAAAATGCTTTGCTGCTCTACAGAGTCACATGTATAATCTGGAGACCTATAAGTGATGGGCTTTGAATGCACACTGCTGCTGTTGGTGTAATAGAAATGTAAATGCACTCACTTTTGTTTGTGTGAAATTTCCACTTCCCCAAGTGGTTTATCCTGGGGTGACATGATGTTCCACATCACCTCCTTTCATCTTTTTTTTTGTGCTGGAGAAGCAAAGAGCGTGTGTAATCCAGTGGACAGCAGATACACTGCCAACCCTGCATGAATCCTCATTTTTAAAAAGCATTTTTTGTGAGGATCTCCTTTTGCATTATGAGCATAATATCAGTGAGCCAAAGTATTTTTCTGTTGATTCATTTTTAATGTGACTGTAATGTGTTAACATGACTGACATTACCTGTATTTGTAAATTAATTTAGTGCACAGCTCCCTTGTTTCTTGGCTTTCTACCTGTCACTGAATATGAATCAAAGAATTCCGCAAATTGAAAAACATCCCTCCCTCCTTTTAATGTAATTTAGTGATTTAAGACCACCACCTCAAAGTCTGTACACTGCCTCTATGTATGTGCAAACACAGTGTGTGTTAGCATGCCTATCAC
Organism: Pelvicachromis taeniatus; assembly: GCA_015108175.1. Taxonomy (NCBI): domain Eukaryota; kingdom Metazoa; phylum Chordata; class Actinopteri; order Cichliformes; family Cichlidae; genus Pelvicachromis; species Pelvicachromis taeniatus. Next base: position 9,620 of record VURO01018452.1, on the reverse strand, counting down.
CTCCGCTCTGAATGTCTGTCTGCCCCTCAGTGGGGAAACCATGCAAGAACATTTTGGTCTGGTTTGAAGGGGACTGCTTGGTCGTGACACACATTTAGGTAGGTTATTGGTAGCTAACTGGGTTAAAGCGCATGTCTCATGGCACATTTTGCTTGTCCGGAGGGGAGACATTAGAATAATTTAGATGACAGAGTAGCGGAACGAGAAAGGTATTAAGGGGAGGGAAAAAAAAATAGGTGGTATGCAAAACAGCTTGCGCATATGTGTGTGTGAGTAAAACCTAGTTTTGTGTTGACATGCAAATGATGAGGGTTAAAAAAATAAAACTCACCAAAACAACTACGAATCGCCTTCAGCTGTGGCTGTAAATACACCCACTTGAGTATGACTGCAATACCGCTGGATATAAAGTGAGACTTGAGTAATTTGTTTTGATCTTTTACGTTCTACATGTCCCGAAGGAATTGATCATTTTTGGTTTAGTTGTACTTGTTTCCATCCCAGCATTTTGGTGGTTTTTCGTCTCTCTGTTCTTGTAGACTGTTACTTCATCCATTATTGTTCCTTTATTTCTGTTCTGTGGATTTATGTAATGCCGTTTTAAAACACAATACCTTCTTTTCAATCCCCACCTCTTCTACTCAGCACTTCCCCCCATGTTAGCCTTCAGGCCAAGTGTAGGTGGTATTTCTCTGTGTGGGTAGATCTATTTCTCGTCAGTCTGTGCCACTTGCCATTTGACCTTGCATTCTTTTCCTCTGCCCTTTTTCTTATTCCTGGAGGCATTTCCAGACCAGCGAACAATGATTTCTTCCCAGGTGAAGCACAGCACAGGAAGGGGAGAAAAAAAGAATTGATATAGCAGCTCTAATAGTTAAAACAGATTTCGAGGGCTTCCGATTATTGAATGGATTTGCACAGCTGGATGTTATGGTCTCATATGAGCTGAATAAGGTTCTGTTATTTTATATAAGCCTTAAGCACAGAAGCAAAATCTTAAATCTTTAATGACTGTGGTGGATTGAGAGAACAGGTGAAATTCATTCATGTGTTGTAAATAGCCGACAGATATATTGATATTTATTTTAATATATCCCTGAATATGTGGGTGCTTTTCAATCTTATCTCATTTTATGATGCGAAATCTGCATTGACTATGTTTTCTAAACAAAAGCTTATTTCAAAATGTGCTGTACTGCCTGATGAACTGTTAATGCAGTTGACCACTAGATGGCAGCAGAGTACAACGTATGTGTGCAGTCTGACTGGTCAAAATAAGCTTATACAAACAATTGCAGATCAGACATCACGTGCAAAACTCCTGTTATACATATAGCTGACTAATATATATGTAAAATGTAGTGTAAAATAAGTATAAAATCACCAATGCAAAGAAACAATTTATAATTGGGTCACAAGTAAATTACCTATTACACGGCCCGGTTAAAAGGGGCAGTAAAACCGTTCACGTGGCTGCAGAAAGCATCACCTTCAAGCCCATTTTTATTGCGTCAGTGTAATTACCTATTCTGTAACCTCGATGTGACTTCACCAGCTGAGATACTCTGGATCCTGTCTGGGCTTTTGCCTGTTTTTGTTTGTGTTAGGGGATGCACTGTTGTCACTGCAGAGATCAAAGAGGCCACTGGGAGTCATGCTGTGATTTGACAAGCTGTATTCAGCTTGGGAGCTGCATCGGTAGGATACACACTCAGGACAAGGCAGCTTACCACAGACATAGGAGTATCTGAAGAATACCGGTTACTATTGCTGCTTGTACTACATCTAGAATAATACTGCCACAATATGAACAATAATGTTAATTAAGAATGATATTTATTCCAAAGTACTTCTAGACGAAGAACTTTGTCAGTCAATAGCACAAAACACAAATACATTTGCTTTATTCTGATAAAAGACTGGCTTAGACCATTAGCTCACTTTCAGGAATGTTTAAGTACTGTGTCTGCATTGTGCCAATTCAACTTGTAGCTCTCCTAATAGCCACCAATTTAATATTACCACCATAATAATGTACTAATTTAATGTCTTATGTAACATGCTTAAACGTTATTTTAAAGCAGTGTATTCTTCATTTTGTGTGGGATTTATCGCTCTAGTAGTCCTTTTTTTATTTGGGCTATCTTTATGTTTATGGCATGGTGCCTGAAGAACAGTGGAAAACGTCCAATAATCGTCCACTTCTAGAGTTCACCGGCCACCAGCCAACTCCGCTCTATTGTAGTAGTTGTTATTTCCCTTTGCCTGCAAAATGCTGGTGTCTGAATTATAGGACACTTTGGCAGTGGCTTTTACTACAAGTATAACTGTGGGAGGGTTACTCTCTTCTCTTGGCTATCAAAGTGCGATTAGGGTTTTATTGATTAATGAAATGTTTAAAAAAGGGCTTTAGAACTGGCAGCTACTAAATGTATTTTTTTACACAGTTAAATATTTTTTATTCTGTACTTTAATTTTACATTTCTCTTTGGACAAAGGATTTTCTTTTCTTTCCACTCGGGCGATTTGTATATCATGTGCACATATGCCTCCATGCATCCACGTACACATGTACCCACCCCCTTGCTCCCTCCGTTTTTAATCCCTCGTCCTACCTCTCCACGCTCCTTATCCATCCATCCTGTCTTCCCCAGAGCCATCCCATTGGCCCTCACCTAGCAACCGCATGATAATTTGGCATAATGTGACACCCCCCTGATGCATTATGGGGGCTGTAAGTCAGCTTCAACCCCCCTTTTTGCTGTTGGCTGGCGTTTGTGGTTGAAAAGAAAGAAAAATGAAGTGGGCAGGATGAATAGATTTCTGCGGGAAAGAAAAGGGAATTTCACGCTCATATCGTTACATGACTGGTGTCCACCAGCTAAACCGGTCATGTCTCCCAGGAGGGTTGTTCTCCTCTTTCACTAACAGCGGTGCCCGGTCATCTCCTTTCTTATCCCCCACTTTTCCCCATATGGTTCCATGTTTAGTCCATACAGTTAGAGCTGTGAATGAACACAGAATTTGTTGAAAGCAGACAGGCATGAAATAAGGCAGCCTCTTGGTGTCGACAGGACCCAACCAGACTCATGAGTGCCTCTGACACGCAGGCAGGAAGGGAAAGAAATACAAAGATGGCCGCCACGTGCTCCATCTGCCTCCACGATGCCATGTCTGACGTGAGCGTGGTCGTTGTGAAGGACATCCTAAACAAGACATTTTTTCTCCATTCTTCAGTCACCAAAATCTAATGGGGTCTTTTTTTTCTTTTTCTATGTAGATCTTCTTTACTGTCGCTCTCTCCTCCTCCTCCTCTCTGTTTTCAACAAAGACCCGAGAGATTTGGTGAAACAAAAGCTCCCCTGGTCCTGTTTGACCTCTCCATCATGATGTCAATGATCCCAGATGGGTTGACCACATGGAAGTTAGGGAAGCACAGGACTGAGGACTCATAAATCTTGGAAAAAAAGGCACTTACTTGTTAGATTTTGGATGTGTGCATTTATTAAATTATTCATTGATTCATTTACTAAATCATTTATAATTCAATGCAGGTTAGTTCATTTACTTAATGGACGACTGTATTATTATTTCATTCAATTTCGTATCAGTCAAGAACATTGTTACAATCTTTCTTGTGCATACATGTGTATGGTTGTGTGTTTGCATGAGCGTGGGGGTTGGAGGGTGTGAGCATCAGTCATTTACTGTCTCCTCCCTCCCGCATTGGCTCTACGTGTGTCCTCTGCATGTTCTACCATCCCTGTCCCATTACTTGATCACCTCCAACTGGTAATGCGTGTATATGTGTGTGATAGTGGATAGATGGTGTTTAAACACACTCACACACATACATATATATAAATACACACTCACCCATTCTGCTGTTGCTTCCTGCCACCATTTCCTTTCCTCTCCTTTCCTAGCCAATTTCTTTGCTTCATTCATGCACTCGTATCTACTCACACACAGTTTATCTGTTTTGCGCACACACAGACACACACACAAGCTCCCTGTGGTGGAGCACCAGTTGAGGTACTGTACAATAGCAGGAACCAGAGCACAGAGACAGAGAAAGAAAGTGAAAGAAAAAGGGACAGAAAAAAAGAAAGATTTAAGAGAAATCACTGAAAAAAAAGTGTGGTTACCATGGTAACACCCCCCCCCACACACACACACACACACACCCTCCCTCCACTTCCATTCTCTCTCTCGCGCTCTCTCTCTCCTTTCTCCTCCCTCCCTCCACCTCTGTGCTGGTGATGCTCGTGTCTCTTTTCTCTCCATCCGGTTCGTCCTCACCTCTCCTGGACGTGCTCCTCTCACACTGCCAACGGATGACACACGAGGAGGAGGAGGAGGAAGAGGTGACGAGGAGAAGCTGCTGTCTCTTTTCTCCCAGCTTTCCATCACTTAAAAAAAAAAAAAGAAACAAAGAAAGAAAGAGAGACCAGACCAGAGCAACAACCAAAAGAAAGGACACACAGGATATATACATACATACAAAAGAAAAAGAAACCCTACTCTTCTCCATTCTCCTTTTCAAGGAGGGCATTTTTCTTCCCTTTCCCCCCCTTTCCTTTTCTACCCCGATTTTTTCCTCTGAGATCCCGGTTTTGTCAAATTATAGCCCCTGAACTTCTCTGGGATTTCAGGTGAGGCACGCGTGTGTAGTGTGTGGTGCTTCTTCGTTTTTTTTTTTATTACCTATCATGGCTCACGCGGCCTCCCAATTGAAGAAGAATCGGGGGGAAGTGGATGTGAATGCAATAGAGGACGAGAAGGAGAAGAGGAGGAAGAGCAGGAGAACAGCGTCCCGGGAACAAAAGAGAAAGGTAAACGAGACGAGGGCTGGCTTGGCTGGCTGGTGGCTTCATCTGCTTTGCTCCACTAGCATCGTTGGACCGTGACTCCGTGTGTATGAGCAAGTAGATGTGGACCTTTACCTCAGCTTGACTGCTTAAGTGAGCTTGGAGGTCTCACATACATTCATTCATTCATTCATTCATTCATTCATTCATGTGTTCATATAAATCCAGATGTGGAGATTCTCTTGCAGTACCTCTTTACCCTGGTCATGCTGTCCAGTTCAAACAGCATCTCTAACTCTGTACTTTAAATGCATGTGTGATGGAGTCAGTGTTTATTGCTTCTATGCATGCTAAAGTATATCTGAGTATGTGGGCAGAAATGACAGCTGAAAGTCAAAGATAATTACACCTGCTTGCGATGATGATCTTAGCTACCTGCCTCTGAGTGAGGTAAACTCACCATGGACTCGTGCGTTTTGTTTTCTCGTCCCCTCCCGACTCTTTGTGAGTGCTTCATATTGTCTGTCTTTAGTAAAACTACACCACACAAGGCTTCTTTAAACAATTCCACATCCGTTCTTCCTCATTGTAGTGAAGAACGGGCGTTATGCAGAGTCAGGTTGTTGAGACTTTTTTATTGATAAGTTTCAAGGAGTGTGAGATGATGATAACATATTTTTATAAGAAAAAAATATACTATTAAATGGAGCAAACCCAGGCCAAGGTGCAAACCTCTCACATGCATGCACTTGACCACAGTATTGTAAATATAAACGATCGTTTTAGTGAGTTTTTTGGGGTTTTGCATGTGCATGTCTGTGTTTGTGCTTGGATGCACAGACAGCCATGTATAATGCATACACATCTGATTTATTGATGACAAAGCTTTTCATTTGAGAGAGGAGGAACAGAAATGCACGTGGGGTCTCCCTCCTCTTCCTCCTCTCTTACATGTCAGTTCTTTACTTTGGACATACCAGAGGGAGACACTCATGCAAAAATAAGGAGAACATGAGGAAGTTATGAGCCGCTTCTGTTGAGAAAAAACACGAAATCAACAATCAGTTCTCTGTCTTTCTGACTGGAACAGAGTTTAGAGAAAGCCTTCATTTTCATTCTGCGTATCAATGTCGGGAGATTTGACCGTGAGAGATCAATTCAATAACAGTGACATTTACTGTACTTTGCGCACATGGGTGCCTGGTTTTGAATTATGCTGCTCGCAACGTTATTTGACCTTAGCATAAACAAGAAGCGAGCTATCATGGCCCAATCTTCTCTAAACAAACAACAAAACAAAGATTCTTGAGGTCAAGTGGATTTATGGACTTCTTTGCAGCCAAATATGTTTTAAGTCTGTGCTCATGTCTGTTGGAACGCTTTTTTACTTTCTCCTGTGTTGGTGTGGGAAACTTGTATGTGTCTGCGATGCTGATCTGTATTGGAGGTTTTATGGTCCTCATGAAGGGTCATGTTTCTTAGAAGAGAACAAGAGACACAGATGGAGAGGAGAGAAGAGGAGAGGGTTGTATTAATTGGATTGTGCACAGCACCATCCATGAGAGTAATCAGCTTTTTCTTCTCGGCCTGCCCTGCGTCCTTCTCTCTGTCCTCACACCGATCTACTCTTCATTTCTCTGTCTGTCACTTTGTGTTCCTTTGTGGGGCTTTTTTGTTGTTGCATGTTTGTCTTTTGTCTTCTCCCTTTTTGGCTTGGGCTCTCTGATTCACATCACCCTGTCCATTCACATATTGCTCTCTGACTTTTTTTTATTATTTGTTGTTTGGCTCATGCTGCTAGCTTTTAATATTACTTTGTGACAAAACAAAGTCAAACACTAAAGTTAATTTGTTTGTCAGATGGTGAACTGTGGGCTCCTGCTGCCAGTCGCTCCCTCTCCCACACTTTACACAGTAGCTGCATTTCAAAATACACACACCGGGTGCTCTTATGTTTTCATTCCTATTGCTTTACTCCTTGGCTGCCCTTGCTTGTGCGCTGGTTACTCTTGTTGGTGGCCTTCCAACTCTCACTGTGTCCCATAATATAGACCAGAAGTTATCTGAGTCACAGACAGACATAACAAAAGAGTGACGTATTCAGAAAAATGTGATAAAAGGGCATTACAGTCAGAGACAACAATGAGAGAGAATAACACAGAAGAAAATTACAATTGTGATAACTTGCCTTTAATGTTGTAATTTAACATTTTTAGAAGCCACGGAGCCCAACTCAAGAATCTCACATAATTTTAAAGTTATGCTGTTATTTTCTCTTTATTATTCTAGCTGATTTCTGTATGCATCATATTGTAGTAAACTCATATGTGCTTGCTTTGGCGCAAATTGTGCAACAGAGTGTTTTGAGTCACTCCTTCCACAGCCTTACCAATGCTATATTTAGATAGCAGAGCAAGTACAAAACACTTTTAAATGCAGAGTGGATGGTTCTTTTTTTCTCTTTTTTTTGCATTAGTCACCAAGCAGGTGGATGACTGTGTGTGTCATGAAATGCAGCAGAATATTTTGAAATTCATACTTAATTTATGTTGCATCGATATTTATAAATGACTTAGTAATGCAACTTTTCAAGTTGCATGCTCACACCACTTACTGTGATTGTGATTCCTGTCTTGTTCGAAGTAATGTTGTATTATAATCCAGTGTGAAGTTCATTTAAGCATAGGTTGTGCCCTTAACCACTTCTCTGTTCATTTGATCACTACTTCCTAAATGCACCCATTAAACTAAGCTTTTGGACATGTATTAATTATTCATTTGTGTTGATTTGAGCCAAGAAATTCTCATTTCATCATCTGCAAAATGCAACTGGATTGCTGAGGACAGGTCATTGTTGCAGATGCCTTACAACTTAACTTAACTTGTATTAGTTATGTAAATAACCAGGAAAGCATCATAGGACGATGGAGGAGATGGAGTTTCTAGTGAGCTGCTACGTGTGTGTTTGCATAAAAGCTTAATTTTCATGTGTTGTATGACAGTTTGAGTGAAATCGCTGAAAACTTAGTAGCTGCAGTGATCATTTTAACGGGAAACCCCCATTACGGTGTTAGAGAAATGCTTCAAGCTGCTTTACTTCTAATGACATTATCTAGAGCCAGGAGCCCCCAGTGGATTCCCAGGGAGAAAGAGAAAGAGAGAGAGAGAGGGAGCTAAGCAAAGCATGGGTTTCTTACTGTCCCAGTTTTGCACACCATTCCAGTACCCAGAATATGCGTTGGTATGGTACTTGTTATTCCTCTTCTAAGGTTTATTTGGGCCATTTGGGCCTGTTTCGATAATGCTTCACCTTCAGTTGAAGCGGTGTGCCTGTTTGATAGTTGTGTCCCTTTGTGCTTTGACTGTGTGTCGTTGAAGCCTCGTACTGCACCGTTGTCTCTGTTACGCTGAGAATGCTTTTACTCTTTGATTCACTTAAGTCTGTCCTCCACATCGGAGGTAAAGTTTGTGATTCATCACTATCATCACTGTTCATTAGGAGGTATAAATCTCGATAATAAGAGGGATGAATCTAAATCAAGACTATGGGATGAGTGCTGGAGGGTGAGTTGGAGTGCTGAAATTGGATTCCAGCCCTGTGCTTTAGAGCAAGCTCATGGCAACAGTGGCAAGGCGTGATTCTGTCCAGCCCTCGGAGCAAAAATAAACAACAGGGTAAAGAATCCTCAGGGGAACGTTATATTGGTGGAAATAAAGACAAATTTATCTCTTCATTTTCTCTATTTTTTCTCTCCTACTTTATTCTGTCACATCCCTGCAATCGCTTTGGGTGAAACAAAGCCGACACACATATTGCTCGCCTCCTCCTTCCCCTCCTCCCCACCCCACCATCCCCTGAAAGATGGAGGTTAATGAATTCAGCACCCATGCATGCCTCAGCTAATTGCACTGGCATTGGGAACTCCTCCCAGTATTACAAAATGTTTTCACCATCAAGATGGCCATCGACTGGATAATTGCATACCAGCAGTTCAACTACTCCTATCAGCTGTCTACTTCTTTGATAAAATACAGTTTGCAGTAGGGCATACTCCGGTCTGCTTAACCAGTCTGATGTCTTTCTACATCAAATCAAATCTCATTCAGATGTGAGAAGGAACAACACTTCCTAGATCTTGACAGTGCATGTCATGTGGCTATGTGATGTTATGCATTCACATGCAGACACTCGCATAGTAGCATAGAGGTCCGTCAGTCCACTGTAATCCTCACTCTTGCATTTCACATGTCAGGAAACGTGATGGATTCCTCCAGTGTTCAACACGGCGTTCTTACGCTACTGTATCCTGCTATTGTTCTACATTAGCTTAAGTCTCTAAGGGAAAATGAGAGCATGTAATAAGGATTGTTCTAATTATTGATCCACCACTCTGAGGGTCCTCACTGAAAGCAGCTGCTGGGGGATGGGGTGTGTGCGCGTGATTGTGTGTCCACATGTAAGAGAGCGAGAGTGGTGAAGGGATTTGTTAGGGAGCCTTTGTAATGGGAAACCAGTGTATGTGGGAATTTGTTTGTCCCACCAACAGGGAAGAAAAAATTAGGTTTTCTAGTTGTGTCTGTGTGTAACGCCTGTCCTTTTGTTTTATGTGCAGCAGGTGATTTGCTTTTTATGGAAGAACAAAAATGATGACATGCTTGTAAAAGCAGGGGGATGCTGGCCAGTGTGTGTGTGTGTGTGTGTGTGTGTGTGTGTGTGTGTGTGTGTGTGTGTGTGTGTGTGTGTGTGTGTGTGTGTGTGTGTGTGTGTGTGTGTGTGTGTTTGTGTGCGTGTGTGTGTGTGTGTGTGTG
>VURO01018451.1:14403-33131 GCA_015108175.1 Pelvicachromis taeniatus | reverse complement strand
TAGAGTATTTAGGGCACGAGGCCCATAGGTGTAAATGCGGGAATGACTGTGAGTGTGAATGGTTGTCTGCATGTGTGTTAGCCCTGCGACAGACTGGCGACCTGTCCAGGGTGTTCCCCGCCTCTCGCCCTAAGACAGCTGGGATAGGCTCCAGCGCCCCCCGCGACCCTGAAAAGGAGAAGCGGCTGAGAATAGATGGATATTAAGACATCCCAGCTTTTAAATATTAACAAGTAAGAATAAGAAAAAAATGATGTCAGTATTAAGTTTGTAACTCGGTCTTAGCTGCTCCTTTGTTGCCACATGTACTGTAATATATACAGTATATATACTTTACAATGACGAGTGCTCACACTGAACGTTAAAAAAAAGTTTAAAATAACGATGTTGGCGTATGTACAAGTGATCAATATGAGTCAAATCCTCCAGCTTCAGCTCTGTATGATGTCACCGAGAGCCGATATTGCTAAGGAACTAACCTGCTGTTCAAGCTTTCTGTTCATGAAGCTCATAAATAAATATTCTGAACTGTGAATCATGCAAAGCAATTTTAGCAGAGTCCAAGACTAAAAATATGGCTCTAGAAGTGAGCGTCCCTTTAAGGTAAAAGACACAGGCTTGATGTGAAACATTGACTGTAAACTAGCTTTTCCCAGTAATTGGCAGCATCAGGTTAAAAAACATCCCTCGGTGTTGCAGTGTAACTGCCTGTGTGCAGCAGCTGCAGCAGGAGACCGCCGTGTCCTGCAAGAGACGCGAGCAGAACACAGTCACACTTACCGTTATGTCACTGCATACGTGAATAAGTGACTGTGTGACAGGGAGACAAAGTAAATGCATTTGCATTTATAAAGCACGTGTGCATGCACGGAGGCATTATGTATGTGTTTAGGACCACAAGTCTGTCACGGAAGCTCGCTGATCGAGAGTAAATTATAGTGCACTTTGCATCCCAAAGATAATGGAGCTCATAAACATTTGAGGAACATCTCAAGGCACCTTGAGCACAGTAAGAGCAAGCATCAGCATATGCGGTGCTGCGGCAGCACACGCTACCCGTGAAAACCTCCAGGGAATGAATGCACTTTGGATAAAATACACAAACATCTTCTGAGCTACTTAACGGTAATTCTCCTCTAAAACATTCCAAACCTGCTTAACAATAGCGCGCATCGCATCATAATGCAAGTGTTACTCTCACCAGTCATTTAACAAGCAGCGGCAGAGCTGAGTCTGCATCTGCAGTGTGTGCCAGCGTGCTGCTAGGGATCCAGCTTTACAGCACTATGAGAGCTGTTTTGCCACTTGGTGCTATGGCTGAGCCTTTAAGAGGGGAGGGTACGCAAAATTCATGGTTTCAGGTTCACGGTGTGGCTCTTGAGTCATGGTTTATGAAAGTAAATGGTCGTAATTTTTACTGTGAGACACTTCAATGTTGTGTAACGTGAGTAAAAGAGGCCGACGGACTTTAAAGGCAGCAGGACAATGTTCTGCTTAAACACCTGCACAAAGTGGCGCCGCCATTCTTTCCTTTATCAACACTGAGGACAGGAGACATCTTGCTTGAAAAAGCTTTAGAGGAACTGTCACCGCACAAGCTTGGTGCTCACAGCTTAACATGGTGGCTGGTTGACCGATGCACAGGCCGGGAGTGAAGAAGTCGTGGATGCTGGTTGTGCAGGAAGACCATTTAAAGCCTTAACTCCATGTTCACTTTGAGTTAACGCACAGATCTCGTAAATATAATTAATTTATATATTATCATGGCCAAAAGATTTTTAGAATTTTTTCTTCTGGCAACGCAAATATGCCGACACCTTCTCAAGTGTGCTGAAATAAAAACTGCCTCTCACACGCCGAGCGCATACACACACACACACGGTTACACCCTCAGTTGGCCTTATAAATGAATATCGTGTTTATATAATAGAATGCAATTATTTTTACTCCTCGAGAAAGGATTTTCTCGAGGAGTAAAAATGACAAGTCACACATCATCTTAATACCTCCCACCCCATCTCACTTCATATAAAATCTGCAAATGCGCAACCTTTAAAGTGACGCGCGAGGCGATGTGGCACGTGGCACAATTTCAAAACGTTTTCATCCTACACATTTTTAAAAAGCTTTTTTTTTTCCTGAGACCTTTAATTTACGTCTGCAGCGAATGATTTGAGTGACGTATTTATTGGCTGTATCAAAGCAACCCACATGGTCTATATATCTGAAAATATTTGACTCCCCTTACTTGCTGTTCCCATTCGACACCTCCAACTGACTGTCATTCTTCTGAGCTGCCTACGAGCCCTGTGACTCCCTGTCACCGTCCCCATGTTGTTGATGTTTACTGAATCGCAATAAAATGAGAAATGGAATAAAAAGTATCTTTTGACATGAACGTCGCCCCTCGGCTAACAAACGCAATAATGAGGAAAGTCGTTTCCATTCAGCAGCTTACTTTGTTACACTGTCTCTAACACCAGAGAGAAAGCGCACTGCAAGAAATGGGATAAATGAAAGGAAAGCAATCGGGGAGGTGATTGGAGACTTACGGTGAACAACCCCCCCCACCCCAAAAAAACCCTGATGGCTTTTAATTTTATGCATTGTAATATTTTGCAGCCGTTACTCACATCTACAAAGGAACGAGGGGAGGCAGCTGGTGCATCATCAGCCAGTGGTTTGTTTTCGCAAGAGAGTTGAGTGGGGCTGAGTCTGGGACGTGGGGTCACTCTGCAGTGCAATGCAGAGCAGAGCGCCGTGCTGACTCCAAACCTGAGTCATAGCCCTTTGTCTCACAGTCCACTGAGGGTTCAACAGATAGTAATTACACATCATGTAATTACACAGCAGCACACAGGTATGGTCTGACACAATAGATCTGCTCCAGAGCCAGGCTGTAGGCTGTTACATAACAGTATCCCTTTACCATCATTTGCCAACAGGGGATGACCTTGAGAGGCGGGCAGAGTCCGGGCTAAGATGAACAAGGATAGGAACAAAGCCATCTGAGGGTTTAATTTGGGCAAATATTACAGGAGAGATTAAAGTGTGTGTCTGTAGAAGAGGTGGTGGTGGTGGTGGGGGGGTGCAACAATCATTGGATGGGGCCGGTGGATGTGATGTGGTCATGCAAGATTGATTTGCAAAAGAAAAAAAGAAAAAAAACAACCAGGCGCTTAGCACAGAGGGTGACTAGGGTTAAGGACACACGCCACACCCCCGTCTTCTTCTTGCTCACAGGCACACACACACACCCTTGTGCAACATCAGCACCAGTGACAAACTAGAGCACATCACACCACACGGTGCCATGTCATAGCAGCCCACCCCACGCAAGTCACAAGTACAAATCGTCAAATTTCACACAGTCCCTACTGTTGCACAGAACAGCCTCGCTCTCCTCACTTTTGTTGTTAAATCCAAAAGCCTTATGGGTGTGTGTGTATGTGTGTGTAGCCTGTGTGTGCGTAAGCAGCTAAGAGTAAACCCAGGTAAGAAACAACCATGTTTATCAAATGCGATATGATCAGAAGGCTGTGGAGGCTGCGCTGATATATATCCTTATTATGTCCTTATTAACATGGACTTCAAACACAATAAATCGATACATTAGCCTTATGGTACAGAAAGGATGACGCACTGAGCTGCATCATGCTGATATAAATATAAATATATTGAAACTGAGATGATGCCGAGCAGTAAAATAATAAGATTTTCATGCATGTGTCAACATTTTACGCAATGCTTTCATCCTACCTTTCGAGAGTGTAGAGTTAACGAGTGTGGAGTCCGGGCTGGTGTCTGGAGTGGTCCAAAAAAAGAAAAAAGAAAGAAGGAAAACAGCTGCGAGGACGGGAAACAGCAAGAAATGCTCTTCTGTCGAGCTTAAGATTAGCTGTGGCTTTTGGGTTGTTGGATGTATTTAATTTTAGTTTAATGCTGGGGAGAAGTCGGGCTTTACAGAGAGAAAGCTGTGCAGGTCCGTAGGATGATGCTGCGCAACACAAACTGCTGCTGATGTGCTGAGAGGAGGAGACAGATACTGAGAGAGCGCGCAGTGTGCGTCTCCCTCGCTCCCGCTGCCTGCCTGTGGCTGTGTGCTGTGGAATCACCATACAGACAATAAAGGCAACCACATGCAAACACCAGCGTTTGTGTCCCGAATAATATTTTGTTGTTATTGCCTTCCAGTGTCAGAAATACAAATTTCAATGCGTGGTTGTCGGTGTTAAAGAGCAGAGGCAAATAATTGTTTGTTGTTAAGTTTACGTCAGCTAAACCCCTATGTACGGCATATTATTCGGCTCTGTTAGTTTCGCGCCAAATGTGGGACAGTAGCAGCATCAGTTAGCCAGCTATTGTAAATTCAGCAGCCTGGTGAAAAAGCTTTTCTTCCTAAGGTAAGAAACTTGGGGGAAAAAATTAAACTTACAGCATCTGGAGAGTAAGTGGTCATTATAGCTTGAAGAGCAAAACAGAGTCGCGGGCTGTTTTCTTTTCCCTTATACCAATATAACCACCTAAGTTAGTGAGAAGCCAGCTAGCTTCACTTGTAAACATTACCTTAATAAAGCAGTTATACCTAACATACTACAAAAACCTAGTTTCACTGACACCAAGTGACTTTAAAGACTAATTTAGGGATCTATGAAAAGGCAGGCACTTCGTATTAAATGTTCTGTTGCAGTGGCTAGAAAGTAAAGGCTAAATGAAGGCTAACAGCTAGCAAACTTCAGTGTCTTTTTACCTTTGCTAGCTAAAGCAAACTACCATGTTATAGTAGCATGGGTACACTAATGAAATATTCCCTTGTGTGGTGAGCAATCTGATGGCATTTAACACCTGTCAATGTGACATGTAATAATTCTTCAACACAGAATCTTTTTTAGTTTTTTGATTGTTGTTCGTGCTCATGACAGTATGATAAGTGTCATCAACATCTACATGTGTTTTGTATTTCTTTGGTGGTTGTTCTACTAAGCCAGCTACAAATTACACCTGCAGCAGCTGTGGTGAAGTTCCCGGTGCAAAGTTTTATGCTGATGTTAAAGGAACGCTACCGAAAATGGAGTCAGCAGAGCTTTAGTGACCTTGACGCACTATAGACCTCAGCAGCCCTACTTTGTAAATTTACGTGATCTGCAGTTTTGCGGCTGAACTGGTGCGGTGTCTAAATGCTTCTAGTTTAGATTAATTCTACTTACAGTTGATTGGAATGTCTAGGTGGGCAGAAATTTCACAAACTGGCTTGTTGCAATGGTGATGTTCTATTACAGTGCCATGCCTGTATTCATTGAGCTTTTTTGAACGATCTATTCTTTAAAAAAATGTTTATAAAGGCAGACTGCATGGTTATGTGATTTTATACACCTGTTTCAATGGCACTGAAAACAGCTGAATTCAAAGGTTAAGAGGTGTGGCCCAGTACTGACTTCCACTCAGCTGTTTCAGTTTTAGTTTATAGGGTCATGGCTCCTTGAATGCTGTGGGAGATTATGTAAAAGATGTTAGTAAAACTTGTTAATATGTTATGTGATCAGTCAAAATGTCTTATAAGAAAGAGGCTTATCATTCTCATTGTACACAAAGTACTGGTGCTGAGGTGTATAGTGTGTAAAAGTCAGTGGTATGGTCAGAAACTACATCAGTACTAGATACTAGAATAACACAATATTATATTTTGTTTCTTTAAAATTTTTTTGAGGGCTTACTTCCATGTGATTGGAATCATAAGGTGAGATGCTGCATGTGCTGCTGTGTAATGAAATGTGCACTCCTCTGGTACATGATGAAGTAGATCATCGTTCACCAGCATTTTTAGAATGATTCCTTTGTCATTCAGACTCTGGACTGTTTTTTTTTCCTTCCTGAAAATTGCCAACAGTAAGATTTGTATTAGAAACATTCTAGACATGATTGCTTATTTGACAAGTAACGCTCGGATTTGAGCAGTGTAGCTTCCACATGCAGAGCTCACACTGTGCTTTTCTTTTTTCTTTTTTCTTTAGGTTTTATAATTCAATGAAAACATGAATAAAATCACACAAGATGATGACATCTCACAAACAGGGAGGGAGCTCACGTCACCGCCCTCCCCAAAACGATCTAGACCTGAGTGTGAAGATGAAAAATCTCAGGAGCTACCACAAGACACTAAGTTTGATGTCAGCCCTATTACTGAGGTGACGTCATACAATAAGAGTACACATGTGGAATCATCTAAAGTGTGTTTTATTCCCACCGAGAGCTACCTACTCCTGGAGAAAGAGGAACAGTTTCCAGTTACTGAAACAGACAAACTCAGCTTTTACCAGTCAGATGATACAGATGGTTCATTAGGAGAGCCTGCCACTATAGCCAGTACTAACACATCCAGTCATTCTGATGGCAGACTACCAGGGCCATCCCTTAAAGATCAAACCCCTGGTGGTTGCAGTCCTTCCACTGGAAATGAAAAATATGGGAGACGGTTACAAAAAAATGTCAACGAAATTCAGACAGGAAATGTTACTTCAAGAAATGAAGAGGTCAGATGTCAGCCTAATTGTACTAATAAAGAATCAGTCCGTGACGTCGGTTTCTGTAGCACAAGGAGCCAATTTGCTGAAGTTGTAGAGTCTACTCAAAAGAGGACTGAACTTGAACTTAATGAGTATATTGTTTTCACTAAGGAAGAGAGTGAGAGTAAGATATCTTCCAGTGATTATGCAGATTCTAAACCACTCCTGTCAGACCCTGTAGAAGACCCCTCTGGGAACTTGGCAGGATTACAGTCCTGTGAGAAGGAAAATGTTTCTGCCTGTGATGAGAAAACAGAAGGCCAAGTTAATAAGAAAACCCTCATCCTTTTTGCTGCTGAATGCAGTAAAAGATCAATTCTTTCTCATGATGTGATGTTAGAAAGAAATCCTGCAAATGAGAACATGAATCTCGATGTTGATGGCTTATGTGGGGAAAAAAGAGGGGATGGTGCTCGCAAGATAATAGCCAAAGCTCAGAGTGAAACAGCTGATCACACAACAGTGACTACATTGCCAGTTAGAATCAGTCAAGAGTCGGCTGAAGGAGATAATGGTGAAGGCCCTTTCCGTGTAATTGACCCTGCGATCTGTAGTGAAACTGACAGGGAAGATGAAGATAACTGCTGTAGCTCAGCAAGCGCTGCAGGCCCCAAATTATCTCCATCAGTAGAAGTCTACAAGATGGAAACGCCTCTTCCACGCCATTCCAACATGAGGCCATCAGAAAGGGTTTCATCTCCCGACCAGACAGAGTGTTTTATTAATGAAAGCAGGGCATGGCATCAGGAAGGTGCAAACGATGACTTCTGTCAGGCAGGCCCACAGTCTTGTTCCATCACCACAAATGAAACACACAAGACTTCCATTGAATGCAACTGTCAATGGAAATCCAGTTCCAGCAGGAGTCCTACAAAGCTTCTCCCTCCTGGGGATCATGGAATAGAAGGAAGCCACGGCCCCATGGGACATGAGTTCAAAGAGCAGAGTCGCTCCAGCTGTTTTTCTGTCAGGCTTGACCACCTGGAGACGTTGGAAGTCGAACGTTCACAGAGAGAAATTGACAGCGTGGACATGACAGCTGTGATAAAAGAAAGCAACAAAATCTTCTGTTTTGTGAAAGAATTGGAAAGTAATGAACATATGAACATAAAGACAACAGTGGAGTTGGAGGAGAATGAACAGAATGAACAGTGCAAGGATAACACAAATGAACTACTTACTTGTGATCACAAGGCTGAGTGGACCGAGGGTGAAGTACATGAATGGGACAATGACTTAAAACTCACTGAAACTGAACGAAGAAACGAGCTGGAGCGTTTGTCCTACCAACCATTCAGTGCTGATATTTCCATGACAGAAGTGGGGGAAGAGGAAAGAAAAGAAGTGACAGAAGTTGGAGATGAAATGAAAACTGATGGGCCTGAAAACTCAGAGACACTGGTGCAATCTGAGGATTATGTTCAGCGGCAAAATGAACACAAAGACATGACTCAACTGTCATCTGGTGAAGGCACTGGTGAATGGACCGAGTGGAGCAAATTGCCCTTGGGAAGTGAAGATGGACAAGAACTCAAGCTTAGTTGTTTGTCTGATTGCCAAGACAAAGCTGAAAATAAAGCCGACTTTTCAGCCTTCAGTTTTTCTTCAACAAGTGATGCAGTTGCACCATGTCAGGGCAATTTAAGCCATTCACAGAAGGCTCACAATAATCCCACTTCCATAAACTGCAGTGACAGATTTTCCCCATTGCCATCTGCTTTCACTCTCTATAACCCAGTGCTGGAGGGGTTTGACACTTTCGAAAAGATCCAACTCTCACCAGATGATGATGACGCCACTGGAGTGGGCAACATCCCCGTCCTTGTCAGCTCGCCCGGGCAGCTGCTGAAAACACCTGAGCGACTGCTATACCTCTTTATGTCAGTGGCAGAGAGTGACATGCATGAGGGGATACCAGAAGAGGAGGAGGAGTGTATCACTGAGAATATGGCAAACGGGCCTCTTAGCAGTGATTCGGCTTGTAATGAACTCCCAAACTTCATCTTAGGAGCAGATGCCATTGCTCTCGAATGGCCTGAGCGAGAGCCTAACTGTGAATCGGTCCGTGATTCCTCTGAGCACATTCAGGATGAATTAAACCCAGAGTTAATGTCCTCCACTGTTTCCACTGAGAGTGACAGCCCTGCCTCTGGTGTGAACAGCTGTGCTGAGTTAGAAATGAAAAATCAGTTCGACTCGGTCTTGAAAGAGCTGAATTTGTTTTTTGAGATCAGTAGAAATGACCTTGAAAGCGACTGCAAACCAAACTGTACCTCACCTGAGCAGTGCACTGACATTACTAAAGCCTTGACGGACAACACTTCAGAATGCACAGAACGTCTCACCAGTCCAGACGTGGGACGCCACAGAGGCACTCCATCAGGTAGGTATACATAGGATCAAGCAAACACAGTAGTACTGACAGCACCCGTGAGATACAGCAATAAGCACCCCAGGCATTTCCTTTGACAGTTCAAATGAGATAATTCAGCTTCACAGTGTAAACTAGGGTTGTTAAAAATACCAAAACTTAAATGCTAGTTAATCTTAAATATCATTTTTAGTATTTTGTACTAATTTGCATCTGCACCAATACCAGCAGTGCTGTCTTCACTTCCTCCAGTTGACTTCACCTCACCCAGCACCTCTGCAGACAGGCAGGCACACAGCACTTCCCGTTACTGACATTTACTGAAAAACACTTTATGAAATATTTCAAGAGATCAGTAAAGTTCCCGTTGTATTGAACAGTTATCATAAATGTTAACCTTACGAGTGCACACTTTAATGTCACCCACTGAACCGTTAGCAGTTAAATAACCACCTTAGTCATCTTATGTTAAAGAGCCACTTATCAGCTGTGGCTAATAATAAGCGCCTCTTAATTTTTTTGTTGATTTAGTTTGCAAGTTACGAGTTTTTTCCTGGGTATCGGTATTAAGTTTGAAATTCTAGTATTGTGACAGCCCTCATGTAGCCCCACAGTGTCTGAAATCCAAGCTAGCATGGTTAAATGAATAAATGGTCAAATTTCTTTATCATATTTGCTGATTTCCTGACAGACTCACAGACATGACAAGACTCTGGCCTCAGACTATGCTGGGTTTTTGATGGGATTAAAAAAAAACAAGATAGCAATTAATAGTTAATTATTATACCTTAGTTTTTTTTTACTTTGCACTATTTCCTGCTGCTTGTAGTCAGAATGCTTACACAAGTTAATGTGCCGATAAACAAATTGTTTAAAATGTTTAACTAATGCAACAGAAATATATAAAAGCAACCAAAGAACAAAGCAAAATTAAAACCAAAACAATCTGTTAAACTTGGTTAATATAAGTGCAATAACCTGATAAATTTATATAAGCGAAGGAAATGTAACTTTTACTCCCATTGTGTTTTCTCAGAATTTAAATCATCCCAGCTGTTATATCACACTAAAGACTAATATCTTTTACGTTTAGGCTCAAATTGAAGCCAGGAATCAAAAGCTTCCAAAGATATCTGCCATATAATTTAAATAAATAAGTAAAATTTTATTTTATTTTTTTAGTAGCAGGTACTTGATATGCAAAATAGTTAAAATGATCAAAAATATTAAGCTGAACTAACTCAAATGGAAGAAAATGTTGGATGAACTTCAGCTATTTGAGTCTAGGGTCTGAAAAATGAAGCAAGGGCTCTCAGTCCGATCCATCCCTCCTAATGTTTAGTTTGAACAGATAAAGGTGACAGTGGTCAAAAATGTTGAATCTGAGGCTTCAGAACTGTGCTGCATAAACCTGTGGATAACCTCACTATGTCCACTTTCATCATTTATATACTGTCCATAATTTATGGACTATATTCAGTAAGTTTATCATCTTTCTTTGGCTTTTTAAAGACATAAAAAGCAGAGTATCATCTTTAACATTTTTGACAAAATACATTCAGCTGTATATTACTATATATTGGTACAATTAGGAGCTCATCTCAATAATCTTGGATATCCTGATAATTCTGCCACTAAATCAAAAAAAGACCAAGCTCTGGTGTTTGTCCTGATTTTGACTGCTCAATGGAAAAATGTGTTGCTCTCTGTTCATAGTTTCCTATTTTTCAGATGATGTTGACGAGGACCACAGCCTGGACATGTGTGCAGGTGATCCGGTGGTTTCTCAGCCTGCTGTCAGTAGTGATGGAGAGCAGGAAGTGCCTCTTAGCCAGGAAGCACCTGTTGCAGAGAAACACAGAGGTTCACAGTCGATTCAATTCAATATTTCTGGCCTATGTTAAAAAGAAATAAACAACAGATGAATATATTTATGAAGAAAAGGAGCCTTGTAGCAACAACGAGTCTCTGTGATTAGCATAAATAACATGGGTGAAAACTTCAGAAGGAAAAATGACAGGCTTGAAGAAAACATTTCATGAGAGTTGCTTAATTAGAGTTAACCGCTCTTTTATTCCATTGTTTGCAGCGTTGCTCAGTTAACATTGTTTTTACAGAGCAGCGGGTGATTAAAAGGTCAGCTGGGTTAATTCATTGAGGAAATATAATTACTTTTATTGATTTGTCGTTTCAACCTGACACAGCGCACTCTCATTAATATTCTCTCCCCTTCCACAATATGCTGCAGTGGAACGATAACGCGCTCCACGAATGCAGAAACATGGTCTAAAGCGTAAACAGAGCAGCAAATACAGTAGGACAACATTAGTGAGTCCTTCTTCTCTCATTGTCAATATGTTGCTTTCAGAGCCTCGGGAGACGGAGCGAAAACGGAAAGTGTCATCTCCATCCTTTATGTGTCTGACTCTTATGGAACAACTGAGCCACAGTGAGTTTTATGTTGTAAAGGCTAAGCTTATACCTAAAAACATTTCATGGATTAAATAGTGGACTCACTTTGGATAGGATTCATAGTTTTCTTCAAGATTTAAAGAAACAATACTGACATTTCCATATTGGCTGGAGGGGAATAGTATAGATGATTCAATAATGTTTTAGACTACCGTATTTTTCGCCGTATAAGACGCACTTTTTCGTCCCCAAAACTGGGGGGGGAAAAGTTGGTGCGTCTTATACGACAAATACACATTTTGCCTGCATTAAAACTGCTCCGAACTTTGCGTGGTGCTTTCTCGCAGTCCTCTCTTTATGCTGTGTGTGCTGCAGGCTGTGCTTCCTCATGTCTCCCCGGGCAGTCTCACTTCTGCTGGTCAGTGTGAGCACAAATTCGCCGCTTCTGTGCATATCTCCCGGGCACTGTATCAATCTATGCTGCCCTGAAATGTCCGCACGTCTGCCCTTCCTGCTCCATGCCCGTGATTGATTGGCAGAAGAATTGAGCCGCCAAAGCTCCGCATCGGCAAGACCGGACTTGCCGAGAAGGACGATACTCGATGATGTCACAGGTCAGGTGAACGTGACCGGGCTGGTCTCGCGAAATGCATGACGGGTTATTTGGCTCCACCAAGTCCACACAAGTTTTTTTTTTTTTAATATAAACTTTATTTATCACACTTTTAACATACAGTAAGAAAAAAACAAATGTCACTTAAAAGATAACATTGTAGTATTACAATGAAAAGCAATGGAAGTGACGGGGACAATGACAAGTACAAAAGAAAGATAAATTAATAAATTAAAATAAATTAAAATAAAAGGAACAAAAATAAATACAAATAAAAATACACACAAGTCACCACCCATGCATGCTCGATAAAACGGGCAGAGGCAGCGTGTATGGTGTGTGTGAGAAAGTGTTCTACAGTATTTGGGTTCAGAATCTTTTTTTTCTAGATTTTCCTCCTTCAACATTGGGTGCATCTTATTTTCCGGAGCGTCTTATAAGGCGAAAAATACGGTAACTTGAATCTTTACTGAAGCTCAGTGTTTTTGACCCAGAGTTCAGGTTCACTGCTGTGATAAATAATAATAATTATTAAAATAATAACTTTAATAACTTTAATATTGGCCATGTTATATTTACATGACCAAAGTGAGATGACACTAGTCTGATAAACAACATTTGGCAATTGTTATTTACTAGCTCATCTTAAAATGACTGTTCAGTACAAAAATAAAGGTTTGTACAATCCCGTGGTCTCAGCCTCAGAGACTCATCACAAACAAACAAACAAACAAACAAACAAACAAACAAACAAACAAACAAACAAACAAACAAACAAACGTTCTCCTTCATTTCTGTCAAACAATGCTGTTTGAAACGTTTCCAGTGGGTAGTATCATGGTTGCTAGGCAACCTGAGCAGCACAACAAAGGCTATAACCGTCCCATTTGACAGCCTTGCACTTCCGGCCTTTACGGTCTTTGAAGGACCCAGCCCACGTAGACCCAGTAGGCCAGGTCCTTCTAAGGATGCAGCCTATGAATTGGGACACAGCCAGTGACAGGACTGACAAACCACAAGAGAAGATTAGACTCAGAGGGAGGGAGATTCCTAAGATCACTAAGAGCTAGAAATGAAACAGAAACTAAACAATCTAATAAAAACTCAAAATTACAGGAAGACCAAACATAAACACTCAGAGAGTCAAATCTTAGAATATAATTTTAACCTGCTTTATACAATCCATAACATAGACCCTGGGCCATGACACAGGAGGCTGGCCATTGGCATATGTTCTGGGGATGAGTGAGAGTGCTCTTTCAGGAGGAAATTCACAAAGTACAATGTATTTAGTATTCTTATATTTACATGTTATCCTGTATTAAACTATGAGGTAGGTCGATCAAGTATGTTAAACCCAGAAAAACAGACTTCGTACACAACAAATGACAATGATTTGAATTTATTTAATTTTTTTCTTCATTGTATTAACTCCACTACCTCTATCTTTCCAAATATGTCTCCAGTATGACAGCTTTCTAAAACTTTTCATTGGTGAGATCTCACTGCTCAGAACTAATGCTACATTGTACAGTAAAGATCCACCCACTTATTTTACCTTCCTCATTGTATTTGTATTTGCCAGTTTCACGATCTGCCCTAACTGATATGGTTGACAAGCCTTGTGCATATAAATGACACATTATTCTATCTCATCTGTTCAAACAAGTTTCACAATTATCAATATTTGTTTAGTCTCATGGATAGTGCCAGCCTACTGTTAAGATCACAGTCATCTCTGTACAGAAGTCTGGACTGGTCCAAGTCTGTGATCCTAGTGGTATTACCACAATTGGTTAGCAGAAACTACCTCAAAGTCTGTTAGATGATGCACCCCACTAGCAACCTGAGTAATCAGCAGCCACATGTATTAACGGAGGTATTAAGTTCCACCTATACATTTTAAAAGGATCCAAAAAAGGGAATGTGCACAAAGTAATATTAAGCAGCTTCACCCTCTCTCACAGGTAATGACAGGTAAGCTGAGGGACTTCAGTCTCTCTCTGTCCCATGTCTCTCAACACTACACTACCTTTAGACTAATACCTACCCCTCCATTTCTATGTAAACTATTTGCTGCTGCAGTTTTCTAGCAGCTGTAATCCTTCTGGTGAGGCTTTTTAGTCTGGCTTTAAATTCGATCACTGGATTTTACTGCTGCGTTTTTTCTCATGTCTTGACTAGTGTACTGTCTGAAGTAGTACAAGTCTTATTTGAGTATTGTCTTTTTCTAACACTGCCTAACCTCTCTAACATGTGGCATACCTCAGGGTTGCATTCTGGTGTAATGCTGTTTTCATTGTGTATCAAAATATTTTCGTTCCATTAAAATGCACACTGTGAGTGTACATTTTAAATGTGATGACAGTCTGATATACAGTCTCTTAAACCAGGCACTAACTACTTTCCTTTACCTACTGTGTAGCTGATGTTCAATCCTGGCTCCTACAAACTTCCTTAAAATGATGAAAATAAGACTGAAGTTTTAGATGTGTATCCCATTGATCTGTAAGCAACTACACTTTCCACCACTCACTCGGATATCAGTGTCCTGAAACTTGCTCTATGGTTTACGACTGGATGAAGGTTTAAAAACTAAATGGGATTTATTCAGTGTGTTGAAGTCCAGTGTATCCTGAAAGGTAAACCCACAGACAACATAAGCTATTCTTACCTTTATATTTTGATTTATATATATAAAAAAGATATTAAAACACATCTATACAACTGTTTATATTACCCTTAGTCTTTTGGATGAAATGGTAATACAGGGTTTTCATATAAATTGCAGCACATATATTTTGACTAGTAGAAAAACTACAATAGCAGCCAGTCATATGTTGTTTGTCTTCATTGATGTGTAGCAAATATTTGCATATTTAAATGTTTGGAGAGCGCATGATTTGTTTGGTCAACTTCTGAGCCTGCAAATGCATAAACTCAAAAATGTTACATTTTGTGAAATTATAATGTAAACACACACACATGTTGATTAACATATTCTTTTAATAAATAATATTGTCGTGAAAAACATAAACAGGGGATAATGGCTTGTATACATTTGAACAGTGCATGTTCATATTTTTTCTTTATATCATTACATGACCAGTTAAACCAAAGATTAGCACGTTATGCAAAAGAAGATGCAATTTAATTTAGTACAGGTGGGCAGGCAACTTACACAAACATCAAAAAAGGTCTGATAACAAGGTAATGACTTGATAAGAGGAGGCTGGATGGATGGAGGGACTGGGGTGTCATAACTCTCCTAGTCCATGAACCCGCCGTATCTCTTCTGTAGCTCACCACCACTCTCCGAAGCTCGCTTCATCACCCCTTCATTCTTGCTGTCCACCAGCCACTCAGGCCTACCCACACGCCTCATGAACCCTCCATAGCGTTTCTTGAGGCCTCGGCCTAACACTGCCTCAAGCAGGTCACCCTGTGCAACCTCCCCTTCAGCACGACGCATGAAACCTCCATACCGCTTTACTACCTCACCTCCCTGACCAACCCCCTTACTGCTACGCTCAGTTTCTGCATTAAGGATCTTTAGGATGTCCAGGTGAAGGTTTTCTTCATCATTCTGGTTTCTGGCTTCTTCTAGTGAGCCCTCTGTAGAGGATGAGCGACGAGACATGAAGCCACCATAGCGTTTCATGAAGCCACCATACTTCTTGGCCATTTGTTGTTCTGGTGATCTTGCAAACTCATCATCAGTGTTCAGGGTACCTTCTGCTTCCTGCACCCCCTGTTCACTGGGGTAAGCATCCATTGGAATGTGGCTTTCCTCTTCCAGTAGTAAGTCCTGGCACAGGCGCAGCTTCTGGCTATCCAACCCACCATCACACTGAGGAGAGCATGTCTGAAAAAAAATCAAAATTGTTCTTATATCTTTCATAAACGCAATAGCTTCCAAGTACAACTCACTGTTTTTCCAGTTAGTTACTGTTGTTTCATCCCGTTAAATATTCATTTGAATCAATTTCTCAGCGTGAGCTGGACACTATAAATGACTGCTGCATTTAGCAGTCCAGTCTGAACTATTTTACTTGAAAAACATCAATGAAACTATAAATAATTATGTTTCTGTCTTCATTTAGATTCACAAGTTATATTTAGTCTCTATACTATTTATAAAGTTAATATCTCGTACACCGCTCTTTTTCTGTGTTTTTAAATACTGTAATTGACAATGATCTATTTTTATTTTGTGAAGTAAAAAGCCCAAAAACTTCCAGACGTCAGAAAAGTATTTATGCAAAGTGTATTTTAAAAAGGTGAGCATTTCCCAATCAAAAATATTATAATAAGACCCATTCTTAAGTTCTCTTCTTGGTCAAGAGGACAGCATAAGCAATTACAAAGTCTAAAAGAAAAGAAGAAACAAAATTAATTTGGATAAGAGGAACATCACGCAATATCCACACCAAACTAACAGCGATTTTCTAACAGCGACATCTTCCGTCCAGGGTAGCACATCAACCACACCGCAGATTTACTAAGCTCTGAGGACATGCTGGCAAATCACACAATCTTCCTCCTGAACAAAGCAGCTGGTAACAAGGTTACCTAACATTTTCTTGGCAATATATAGCAACAGTTTATTTTTTAATGAAAGCAATGAAAGCTAGAACCTGAACTTGTTGCATGGTTGTTGCATAGAAAAGAAATTCATGTTGATTTACTTTTTTGTCACAGACAAATGAAGACGATATAAGAATGAAGGATTTTTCAGTCATCTCTTTGGTGGTTTGTTCTTCTATTACTGTGGATTCATTTTTCCCTCTTTATTAAACCATGACACTGTTACTTCATGAAATGTTACTGACACAGACATACACACAAAGACACAAACTGTTTCATGATAAGACAGCAAAGGCATCATCTCCACAGTGCAGTGACACAATCAACGAGGAACATATTACAACATATGGTGTAGCAGGTCCGCGGTCTTACTGAATGCTGTAACTACTAACAATACATTTTACACAAGAAGTCTCATCTGTTTCTCACCTGTTATGAGTGGAGTGGATACATCGAATATAAACCTGCTTAAATTATTAATTAATTTGACTCCAAGCGAAGGAGCATAGTCATAATGAATGCAACTGCTGGGCAATTCAGTTGCACACTGTGAGGATAATCTGCACGTAATGATTGGATTTCACTGCTTCTAGAGAATATATTAGCACTCAGCACACACACACACACACATACACACACACACGTATCTAAGTAAATCTAAAGATATTTTCAAAATTAAACTTTTATAATGTAAAATATTTGTCATAATATGAAACGGAGTAAGTGCCTCTTTAAAATTTGAGGTTCTGTCTGTCCCACTAACATTTACAGAGCGAGGTTAATTTTACTAAATGAACTGATAATTCATGTAAAGATTTTAAATTCTTTCACGTGTAAAATATAACATGGAGCAATTCTATATGAATATCAATATTTGAACATGTCTGAGTCTCAACAAGAAGCACATAAGTCTGAAATCTCCAAAATGCAAGTGCACATGCTGCATACTCAAAGTCATTGAAACATCAGTGTCTGAATGATTTCAGTTTGGAGAAAAACCTAAAATAATAATCTTTCATTGGAAGTCTGTCATTACTATTAAAAATCATGAAGAGTGGAGGCTCTTGAATGGAAAGGAAAAGCAGGGACCAGATAAAATGCATTTGCAGTGAGAAGAATAACTCGAATACCAGACCAATATTATAGCCATCAACAGACGGCTGTAATATTGTGGCATTTGAAAGGGAAAAGGGAGGCATAAAAAGAGGAAAAGACTAAATCAAATCAAGGAGTGAGAGTAACATAATATACAGAAAAATTGGCATGGGTTGAGATTACAGTTATGATTGTAGTTTAATTTAGTATAACGGAGTCTACATATGTGTAAAGGTAAGCTGGGGAAATGAGAAGTGAAATAAAAAAGAAAATAGAGATGGAAATGTAAGTTATTAAAGAAAAAACAGTGTAAAGCATACAAAACTTAGCAGAAAAGAATCAAGTAAAAAGAATAGGAAAGGGAAGAAATGTGTCGTGATATGTTTGCTGAACACTGTAAATGTGACTTTACATGTATTTGTAAAGTCACATTTACAGTGTTAAATTGCTTTGGCGGGAGAAGAAAAACAGACTAATGGTTTGGAATCCACACTGTATAAAAAATCTCTATCTACAATCAGACTGACCGTGGACAGACAGCACAGTGCCACTATGAACTTGCTGATTACAATTTATGAATTATTCATGTGTCTCTTTTTAAGAAAACAAAACAAAGTAATATATAGTAACATTACCATTGATGAGAAACCAGACTGTTGTCCCAGCAGATGGTATACGCAAAGTGCACACTCCTTCCCGCAGTCTGTTCCAACCACAAGTGACACACACACGCCCAGAACCATCATCCACATGCAACTGCTGTATGCGAGGGAAGCCATGGTCTAAATGTGGAAATGGGATGAGGGAGGAAAACAATTCATTTTAAAATGCATAATTTTAAGTTAAATGTTCGGTTCAATACACAGTACACTACTGATACGACTGGTTGTAATGAACTAGGAACAATTTATAATGACACCTTTTACAAACAGTGCAAATTAAAAAAACAAATGTGGTAAATCCATAACGCAAACTGTGGAGTTCCTCAAAGGGAGTGCGCCTATAGGTGATGTGCGTAATTCTTTGCGGATTATTATGATTTATTACTAGCTGTAGATATAGTGGCAGTATAAGCACCGGTTCATTA
>VURO01018451.1:0-13329 GCA_015108175.1 Pelvicachromis taeniatus | reverse complement strand
CACAATCATCCACACACACACACACACACACACACAAATACGCACACACACACACACACACTCGCACACACACACACACACACACACACACACACACACACACACACACACAGCTGAGACTGAAGAAGTCACCTGATGATGATGATGAAACATTTCTACCACTGAAAACGTCCAGATGAACACAATCAACCTTTTGGGAATTCAGTTATTATTTAAATATAAAATATGGGAGGGTTAATTTAAATAACATTGTACGTATCAAGTTACACATATAATGATTTTTCACTACTTTACTGCATAATACTGGATAATTAATGCAAAGTTTTGTAATATTCATATACTAAAACAGACAGTGAACAGTGCCATTCTCTGTTACACAATCCCCACTTCCCACTTAATCTCCTTCACACAGAGAGCTGCTATCAGTGCTTTATATGACAACATGTTTTAATTAAAAAAGGCGTTCTGCTAACTTTACCAAGGCACTTCACTGTTCCAGCACTTATTTGTTCAGAACAACAGGCTCAATAAAGATATCTGTGTGTGCATGTGTGTGAATGCACACATTTGCATATTGCTTCCTTATGAGAACCTGCAGTGCAAATGATAAACATTAATCCAATTTTATTAACATCATACATTCCAGCAACAAGAAAGTGCTCTTATTTTGTCTCGTTGTAACTTTACATCTACATTTAGAAAAGCAGATGGACATTAAAATGTAGAGTTGGGAGCACAGTCAGCTGGAGAGGAACTTTGTGGAGTGGTCTTGAATAAATCACCTCTTTCTGAATATCAGCAAGAAAAAAAAGCATGGTGGTTATGTTCCAGAGGAAAAACAAATGTGACTAGGCCCATCAGTATCATGGGTGAGAAGGTGGAAACTGGACAGCTGCAGGTACTTGGACCTGAATGACAGACTGGACTGGAGGACCAGCAGTGCTCTATAAAAGAAGGAGCGAGCACACTCTGCTTTCTAATGGTGCTCATATCCTTTAATGTGTACAGCAATCTGTGAGCAGATCTCACCGTCTGTCGTAGTAAGTGCCATCAATTTTGCCGTCTTTTTCTCAGTTAGCCATAGCCAACTGAGAATTACGTGGGTGGATGGTGAACATACATTTTTCAACAACACTGTTATGGTCTGGGTGAGTCACAGTAATTTTCCACAGTGCCTGCTCTCCTCCTTGGGGCGGAGCCTTCGCTGCTCCTTCGTCAAATTGTCTGCTAACCCACTTGCTAGCTGTGTCCCAATTCCTAGTGCGCATCCTTCGTGGGACAGCCAGAAGTGCAAGGCTTGAGAAATGGGATGGTCTAGCCTTCAGATTTTCATCACCAGCCCTTACTGCTTCCACCTCCTCGGTTTTACCGTCTCCGTTGCTGCCGCCATTGGTGGAAACTGGGATTGGCTGGGCCGCGCTATGAATTCTGGGATATGGTGGGCCACGTAGGATACACCAGACCCATCCTACAAATTCAGGGAAATGTAGGTTGCATTTGTCGGCCACATTTGTAGGAGTCTACGAATTGGGACAGCCTACGTCGTGTCGCTGTGACGTAATCGGCCTACAAATGTGGCCCACGAGGGATGTATTCTAGGAATTGGGACACAGCTGCTTTCTGGACAATCATTCAACCTCGCAATAGCCACTCTCACTTGGATGCTGATCTCCTTTGCTCCTCACCAGCTGGTAACCTTTCAGTCTGTCTTCCCAGTCTCGCCTCCCGGCCTTGCTGTTTGCACTCTCGGATCACTACACCACTTGACTCACCCAGGCCTCCCTTATACCACTCTTGTTTGACTCCTCCTGCAAATAATGCCTCTCCACTACTGACTTTTGCATTACTGCTTCCCTAGCCGAGCCCTGCCAGTCGCGGGTTATGTTCCTGGAATAATTACTATTACTACGAGAGAGCACACAGCCTGGGGTAGGACCTACAAAGAACAAAGGAAAAGTAATAAGTGAAAACTTAAGTAGACACATGATGTAAGGCCAGAGAGGAAACACCTGTGGAACACAGCACAACAGAATCCACTAACAAACCAAGGAAAGCAAGACAGAATGTAACACACTCGGAACAAGGGACTATCAAAAGTAAACAGCAAACACACTGACTATGACACACACAAAGGAGACATTCACACGGAGACATATACACAACAATAGAATTAATACAAAAGATTGACACAGGAGGAAGTCAGCACAGATAATAACAGAATGTAACTAAACACAAGGCACTGTCAAAATAAGACAGGAAGAACAGACCACAGAGACAACAATGTGACACAAACAGAAAGGTAAACAAACATGGAGACAAGACTGACAACATAAGAAGGGACGAGGAACACACGGGAGGCATAACAAGAAAGTTACGGAGTTAGACACCGATTCAATATTGATTTCATTCACGTCATCGGGTGTCATTACTGCTGACGTGAATTATAATTTTACTGAATTTACTTTTAGCCTTAGCCAGCAGTTTTAAATGTCCCTCAGTGTCGCCTGCTCTGGCCACTGCAAGACAGGTGCTAGATGGATAAGCAGTGCAAGAAAATGTGTGCAACTGAAGCTCAAGACATTGCTAAACAAAGGCTCACAAATCTGGACACAAAGATGAAGAGCTACATCAAAGACCCATCCAAATTGTATGCTCACTTCTAAGGGAACAATAGTAAAATGTGAGACCCACCCAAAGCAGAAACTGAGCAATATTGGAAGAAGATCTGGGATGACGAGACATTGTTGGTGGACCGAGGAGGAGAGCACAGACATCTGCCAGAACAAGAACTAGTCAACATCACAAAGTTAGACATCCAACAAAGCTACTGGTAAATGAAGCAATGCACCAGGACTCTAAGAGCAGGCAGTACCAACCTTAGTGCCATCTGGATTAATTACATGAAAACCTACAACTTACTGTGGACTCACAGTGGATGCTACAAGAGGCAAGGCAGATCACACAGCTGAAGACAGATGATAATGAGGACAGGAGTAGGGACAATCAAGACAGCAAAGGGTTTCATTTTGAAAAGTGAGTCCTTAGAGCTTATAAGAATAGCTTCACTTTTATTGCCATTGAGTTTGAGCTGATTGTTCTTTGTTTTGTTGAACAATATAGTTGTGTGTTATGCACTAAAGTGTAACTGTACACCAAAATGATGGAAGATATTTCCTAGAGGAAAGAGATGAATTATAAATAACAGAAGCCACACAACCGATCCCTGAGGGACATTATGTGTGACTGAGGCTGATGTTGAAGTTGTGGAATCTTGATTTTAAGAATGAGGGTGATAGAGGCTGTTTAAAAAGACACGAGTGGAAAGAGGTGGTGATGGTAGTTACTATCAGTGACAGTGTAGGAAGACAGTCTTTGATCAATGAAGTTGGAAGGATGAACATGTGGAAGCTTTGGACATTATGAGTTTGATGTTTTTCACAGAGCACAGTTGAAAGGAAAAAAGAACTTGCGGCATCTCCTGAGATGTTTTGTACTGACAGGGACTAGAACAAGAGAGCATATTTCATCCACACTGGCTCCTCTTTATCAGCGCCTTTTCAAACCCAGAATCAATTTTAAGTCCTTCTCTTTACATACGAAGTCTTGAATAATCAGGCCCCATCTTATCTTAAAGACCTCACACTGCCCAATAGAGCACTTCGCTCTGGGAATGTTTTCTTATTTGTTGTTCAAAGGCGATTTAAAGGGGGAATTAAAAGAGGCAGAGCCTTCAGTTTTCAGGCATTTCTACTTTGGGACCAGTTATACTTTGGTTGTACTTTAGAACAGGGAGCTGCTGGAGCTCCCTGTGAGTATTTCTTCTTCACTCACATTATTTATTAAGTCACTCAGCATTTATCATTAGTTATTATTGATCTCTGGCTCTTGTTCACATTGTATCTTTTGTTCTTTTTTCCTCCCATCACCCCCCACCAGTTGTGGCAGATTACTCTTCATCCCGAGCTCCATTTCAAAATCCCCACCCCGAGGGTTCTTCCTGCTAAAAAGTGATGTTTCCTTCTCACTTGCTCATAGGGGGTCATCTGATTGTGAGTTTTGATTTCATTCTGAGGGAAGCTTAGGACAGTGACTCCGAGTGGATGATGTTCCACACCTCCATTACTGGGGTGAGTGCAGCAAACTGCAACTGCAAGGTCATTGGCTCGTGTGATGGTATTAAGTTCCAAACCAGATGGTAAACATCTGGAGCAAAACCTCAGATGTTGGAGGAGAAGAAGAATTTTAGTCAGCCTCCAATGTAGATGGCCTGCAATAGGCCCAGGCTGCTCTGGCTTTCCCATGATGCACTGTGTCTCTTCTTCATTTACCTTTTTTTCACTCACTTTGTGTTTAACAATCAGTTATTAATCTTTGCCTCTCTTCCACAGCATGTCTTTGTCCTGTCTTCCTGCCCACAGCAGATGGCTGTGCCTTCCTTAGCCTGGTTGTGTTGGAGGATTCTTCTTGTTAAAAGGGAGTTTTTCTTTCCCACTGTTGCCGATGGAGGAGTTCAACTCCTCCATCTGGCCAAGGCCTTTGTGTGTGGAGTTTGCATGTTCTCCCCATGTTTGTGTGGGTTTTCTTTGGGGGCTCTGGCTTCCTCCCATCTAAATCCAAATAAAATCCATCCATTCACTTTTGCTTATCCTTTTCAGGGTCGCGGGGGCGCTGGAGCCTATCCCAGCTGTCTTGGGGCGAGAGGCGGGGTACACCCTGGACAGGTCGCCAGTCTGTCGCAGGGCTAACACACATAGACAGACAACCATTCGCACTCGCAGTCACACCTATGGGCAATTTACAGTTTCCAATTAACCTATCCCCACTAAGTGCATGTCTGTGGACTGTGGGAGGAAGCCGGAGGACCTGGGGAGAACCCACGCAAACACAGGAGAACATGCAAACTCCACACAGAACTCAGGACCTTCTTGCTGTGAGGCAAC
Organism: Pelvicachromis taeniatus; assembly: GCA_015108175.1. NCBI lineage: Eukaryota > Metazoa > Chordata > Actinopteri > Cichliformes > Cichlidae > Pelvicachromis > Pelvicachromis taeniatus. Next base: position 8,389 of record VURO01018451.1, on the reverse strand, counting down.
AGTGCTAACCACTGTGCTACCGTACTGCCTAAAATAAAAGTAAAATAATAATAAAATAATCAAAGCACATGAGTTATACTTATATAATGAACATACTCTGTGATAATGCTGATTTGGCCTGATGTTTGAGAGGAGGGAGGTTGAGGAGAGAGCGTGCACATCCAGGCCTGAAGATGCACTTCTTTCTGTGTTCTGTGTTGATAATAATAGTCCAACCTGATTATATTCTGATCAGTATTAAGAAATTGAGCATGACTACCTATCAGCACAATCATATGAGAATTTTGTTTCTGTGTTTAACAATGACAACATAGTTAATATCATTTCTCTTATTCAGAATCATGTATAACATGGAGACACATTTGTTATCTGTTCACATCCCTGCAACCAGTCTCACACACACAGGTCGCTCAAGGACATTTTCATTACTCAAACTATTATAACAGAGGTGTGGCTCTGTTGCAAAGGAGGGGTGGGCTAAGGGGGCAGTACCAGGGTGGCTGGGAGGACAGCTGTGCCCACTTGGTCAATTATGCTCTCTCTACTTTAGTGATGCTGGGACCTGGAGTGAGGAGGAGTGAGGAGGTGTGCAGGATGCGTCAGCTAGAAAACTGCAATGTTGATCCTCTGGGGTCCTTACTGGCTCACAACTACATTTCACATTCATCTTATTAATTAGACTCAAGGATTAAACATGAAGAATTAAAGATCATATTAGCAAACGCACATACAGCAGTCTGCATCACTTTTAACATAAAATGCTTGATGACCTTTTACCTGTCATGAAAGGCAAACTGGGGGGACTTTCCCGTGATGTACCTAGCATGTCTCTCTGAGTGTCATTAACCCTCCAGTAGTTGTTGTTTTGTACTTGTCTCTCCTTATTTTTCTCTTCTCTTTTAGAGCATGATCCCAGAATGCTATATGTGTACCAGATATTATGCATGTAGTTCAAAAGATGTGTCAGGGATAAGCCATTGGAATTTTAGCAGGGACATCTCATAATGCGATGGAGTCATTTTGCCTCCACAAAATTTAACATGTTTTGGCCATCAACAAAAAGATTTATTTGTGTAATCATGGAGGACTCAAATGCAGGACTTCAAACAACAGTGCATTTATTTACAATGAAGGATGAAACACAGTTCAGAAAGGTTCATGCACTATTGAAAGGCCAGTCTCTGATGCTTCCACAACGACTACACAAAAAGTCAGTTCTCTCCCAAAATCCTCACTTGAGTCTGCTCACCACTCTGCATGCAGCAGTCTACGGCACGGGGACTGGCAGGTCAAAAACACAAACACTGGAGCTGGGCTTCACTAACTGTTTTCATGCAACTATCCAACAAAGAACGACTGCCTGCTGCTTCCTTAAAAATAGAGCAAAGAGGTCATCAGGACCAGGTGTGTGATTCACGTCATGTGTGTGGAGACCACAAGGCAGGAAGCAGCCCACATCCCTCCAATGCACCAAAACCAGTCCATGCCCAGACACACACACAAACTAGGAAATGGGAGCGAGAACACAGAGGACACACAAACACACAGCAAACAGCACACTGCATGTAAAGGACTGACAGAGCATGACATAAAACATACCAAATCCTTTACGCTATCACTACATGAGTGCATAGCTGTGTTTAGTTTCAAATGTTTTTTGTGGCCACTGTGTGACATATGACCACAGAGCTATAATTTAATGAGTTAAATTATAACTCTGATACTGCTTAAAGTTTTAAAGGCAGTAAGTAGAAAGTATTTGTGCACAAGCCTAATAGTTCTCATTGTGCACACGCCTGTCTTGCATTTGAATTGTGTTTCTCCAACAAAAAATAAACACACTGTTGACTGTAAATCATTGCTACACACACAACACCTGGATTATTATATATAATTATCGTTGACTCAAAAACATTAGCATCAATTAGGGAATCATGTTAGCTATCAGTACCTCAGGGAAAATGATCCTTTACTCAGAGAGTAATTTTCCCTGAGCCTTTATTACCCAGCATGATTATGTTGTTTCTGATAATGATGGCTAATCAAGTATCAACACTACTAAGCAGGAACCAGCCTCTGCACTGATACCTGCAGAATGTGATGCTGATACCTACTCCTTCACTCTGAGACTAACAGAAGCAACATTTAAAACTGCTGTTTTAAAATCCTGGAGAAAGACAAAGAAAAGAAGAGAGGCAAAAACCAAGCTAGTTGTAATCATTAGAGGGAAGGGACAAGCTTCATAGAGTAGATGGGTGAATGATTAAAAAAAAAAATAAGGCTGGTGGCACTCCCATAGGGTAGAGAAAATAAGGAATTTGTTTGAGGTTTTCCTTGCTGTGGGGATGTGTGAAATGAAATAAAGAAAATAAGAGGAGAAGGTCAGATGAAGTTGTAGAGTGAGGTAAGAAAAGAGCAAAGGTGCAAAGTCAGGCTGGTTAGATAACAGGAAACAGTGACAAAGAAGAAAACAACAGAGAGCAAAAAATAAGTAATAAAATAACTGAGTCAGTTGGAAGCCTTGGCTTGCAGCTGAGTTCCAGTATGCTTTATTCTAGAGGCAGTATTGGTCGTGACTTTCGCTGGTAATATATGCACAAACATGCCGACAGACAGAAAGACACACACACACACACACACACAGCATTACTGGCTTGTTTTGTGAGCAGTTTCTATCAAGATTTAATATTCAAGATTCTTTATATGTCACATACATAGTTATACAAATACAGTGTGCAGTGAAATGTGCCCAGACGCTCCTAGACTGTGCAAAAAACAGAACATTATATACGGTAAGTGAATTATATACTACATATAAAGTCCTCTTTTTGTAAGTAAGAATTATATATATCAAGTGAATAAAATAAAATAAAACAATCTGGAAATTTTAAATTGTACAAAAAAATTTACATTGTGCGAGTGCCTTGTGATGTAGTGAAGCTGAGAAGGGGGGAATGTTCTGGAATAGTTTGTTGCTGGGGTGGGACGGTTCCTTCAGTGTCTGAGCTGCTCTGGACCAACATCTCCTGGTGTAGATGCCCTGTAGGGGGGGACGGCAGCCCTGCAGCAGTGTCCTGCCGTATCGATCACTCTCTGAAGAGCTTTTTGGCCCTTAACACAGCTGTTCCCATACCAGGATGTGATGTTTTCTGTGAGGATGCTCTCCAAAGCGCCTGCATAGAAAGTCCTGAGGATCACTGGAGAGACCCTGAACTTCCTCAGTTGTTGGAGGTGGTACAGGTGCTGCCTCGCCTTTTGGACTGGACCTGAATGTGGGCAGACCATGTCAGGTCTGAGGAGATGTGGACACAGATACTTGAAGGACCGCACCCTCTCCAGTGGAGCTCCATTGACGACAATGGGCTTGTAGTCTCTGTGCTTACTCCCTCTGAAGTCTCCACCAGCTCCTTGGTCTTGCAGACGTTGAGCTGGATTCCTCACTTCATCCATGTAGATCACCTCATTGTTGTTGGAGATGGCGCTCAACACCACTGTGCCGTCAGCAAACTTCAAAATGGTGGAGTAGAGCAGTGGCGAGAGTACACAGTCCTGTGGCGCTCCCGTGTTGATGGTGATGGTGTCAGAGACAAACCTACCCACCCTCACTACCTGAGTTCTGCCAGTGTGGAAGTCCAACACCCATGCAAACAGACAGCTGTTGAGTCCTAGATCCCTCAGCTTTGTGAACAGTCTACCGGGCACTATAGTGTTAAATGCTGAACTGTAATCAACAAACAGCAATTTCACATAGTTACTCTCCTTCCTGTCTACGTGGCTGAGAGTGGTGTGCAGGACGTGGATGATTGCGTCCTCTGTGGGTCTGCTGGGTCAGTAGGCGAATAGGAGCGGATCTGTGGTGCGTGGGATGGAGGAGGAGATGATGTTCTTCAACAGCCTCTCGAACACCTTCATTACCACGGAGGTCAGTGCAACTGGTCAGTAGTCATTCAGGCATGAGGGCTTGTTGTTCTTGGGCACAGGGATGATGGTGGATGTCTATACGGATCACTGCTTCACTTCACTACAGCTTTCATCACTCAGTTGCTGGACTTATCTGCTGCAATCTCCACCTCAGTGCCATTACGGTCTCGGTTTCCAAACTCACCTGCCTGCCTCTCTGCTGGACTTCCAGGATCTCACTCCAATTTCAGGTGAGAATGTAGCTGTGTAAACTTCAAATATCTGCTCTGTTTATCAAGACATCACGTATTTGCAAAAGTGCCAACATTTTTGGAGACGTCTGTTACCCACTAGCTCGATCGCTGAGTGGGTTGTCAAGGCTCACCAGAGCCGGCGAGAACAACGGACTCCCGGTACGAGCTGGTGGGTAACCAACGTCTCCGAAAACATCGGCTTGTTTTCACTCAGCTAAATAAACATGAAACAGAAAACTGATTAAACAGAAGTGTGAGATTGTAACAAATTTACTCCAGTGTCCTGTTATCTTTTAAAGAGCAAGGAGCAGACAGCTGAGTTTATTCAACTCCACCGAGACAGTTGGTGACGCAAATCTGAAGGCTAGACCGTCCCATTTCACAAGCCTCACACTTTCGGCCTTCTCGATCTTCAAAGTAGACCACGTAGACCGCGAAGGCCGGGTCCTCCGAAGGATGCAGCCTAGGTTTTGGGACAGACCTACAGTAGCTTTAGTTCCTGTCATAGTTAAATCATGGCCACAGTTAATAGAGTCACAGTGTCTAGTCCCCTGTGTGTGTGTGTGTGTGTGTGTGTGTGTGTGTGTGTGTGTGTGTGTGTGCATGTTTGTGTAAATCTTTTATCTCTCACCATCATATGGAAAGAATGAAAATAATCAACAATAGAAGAAAGCTCCAGTAGGAGTCTGTGTGTCGGTAACCTAATCGACTACGCTTTTATTCTTTTGCATGCTTATTCTTGTATATGTGTGCAGTTGTTTGATTTTGATGCAGTATCGCTGTTTGATGTCTCTAATGTGTAACTAATTTGTATCTTTCACAAACTGTTTTGATATTCTCAAACTTTTTTTTCCAGCGGAAACCTTAAGCAAATTTTGCCTCTGATAAAGTTTAGTTAAGATTATAGAGTTGAGTAAAATTGTAAGTTTATTGTCTTTCCTTTAAAGTTTGAGTATTAAGTATTATTCTGACTTTTGTTAAACCTTTACTGGTGATAGCTGTTTGTCTGTAGTTCACTGCTTACTCTAGCAATAAATGTAAATGCAATCATGCAACCAAATAGGGATTATGGTCCTGCCATAAATATTAGTAGTGGACTTATGGTATAGCTAGCTTTATCTGTTTGTTCTTTTCTGTTTCAACACCACTGGTGCATGAAGCCAGTGTTGTTCCAGTAAGAGGTATAAGAACTGGCCTACAAAGCCTGAGCCTGGCATTTCTTAACCGCAGAACTAAATAAAGGAGATTGCAACCAGGTGTGAGTGCCACAGTGCCCTTAAGATCATCATATGATACTGCTGACTTCTCCCTTATTTTACCCCAGAAAATTGATCTGTTTGTTGATGCCCATCCTGACACAGTTCTCCTATTTATTCAGGCTTAGGACCAACACTACAGGTACAATAGTCTCTCAAACTGGGGATCTTCAATGTATAAGGCAAATACCAATAGACCACAGAGCCACTAACATCACAAAATTTTAAATCTCAACCCTCTACTGATAAAACAAATTACGCAATTAAATTTATTATTTCTTTAATGAAAGCACATCCTAACCAGTTTTCATGAAATACAGCCTGGTAGTTTTTAAGACATCTTGCTGATGGACAAAGAAAGCAAACTATACTAAGAAAATATCTCCACTGGTCTTCACAGTGGTGGAGGAGCAATGTAAATGATATAATTATACTGATATCCCAGTTTGAAAGGAGCAGATTCTACTGGTTACTATTAGAATTTTCCTCTTGTAATCAGTTTTTAATTTAAATTACATTAAAATGCAACTGTCCTTCTACTGCTTGTCTATTGTGTCAGGACACACATGCATACACATTGCTCATGGTTTCAAAACATAAAAGCATACGCAAACACACAAAAAACACAAAGGCAAGAGTATTTTAAACTGAATCGAATTAAGCCATTTTTTTTCAGAGATAAATTCTAATGCACTTGTGATTATCTGCACACACACACACAGTTGAATTTCTATCTTTGCGAGGATCTTCACTCCCAGGCCCTTTACTCAACTATCTTTAATAAAATGCATAACCCCAACGATAAAACTAACCTATACCCGAATCAGCACTTGAACCAAATCTTAAACCTCTAAACTCCTTCTGAAGATTCGAGAATAACTGAAATATTCCCTTCTTTCCCAAAATGTCCTCACTCCCAAGGTCTATAACTATGGTCCTCACAAAGACAGGCAAACAAGTGCAAACAAACACACACCCTTCTCTGCAAATCTGGTGACTCGGCCGGGTGATCAAAGGCTTAGATTTGCTCCATTGTGTGGATAAACATCCAGCTTTTGAGACACCCAGGAACACACTCATCCAACACAACAACACAGAATAACGGACACACATTCGGCCAATTTGGTCCAATCTTCCAAAGCCGCTACTTTGGCTAATTCACACAGACGAGGGCTGCTGAAATCTGTGAGACCAAAGCACTTTGTTACGCTGGTTGTGGACACCCGGCGGTGGTCCTCCTGAGCACTCTGCAGCCCTCAGATCAATATAAATCCATTGCAGGCAACTGTGCAGTTCACTGCTAACCTAATTGTAACACAGCAAAACGATTGTGAAGCCTAAAAGTGGTGAAATCTGTTGAAATACACAGTGCAAAATGAGTGAGAAAAGCCTGTGTAATGCATCTAAGGAGGGTTAAAATATGTTGCAGATGAAAACGGCACAATATCCTCTTGATTACAATGTTTCCTTAGAGAGCGAGTGTAGAAAGACCTAGTAATAATGTTTGCTCCAAAAGTGGTTTTAATCTCTAAACTATGTGACTTTGTGTCCTTTTTTTCAACCCTGTTGAAACTATGGCTTCATTTGCACCATCAGTGATTCTGTCAGAGATCATTTATCCTTAGTAACTCTGCTATCTGCTTCATCATCTGCTCCATATTGGGTTTACCTGCCAGTTAACTGAGCTGGCAAAGGTTTAGTTTTGCAGATAATAGTATAGGCTCAAAGATGAGATTTTGATAGAATTGAAAACAAGATGCAGAAAGATCAATCACTATAACATGTATAACCCCCAAAGGTTACCAAAAATTGGGTGAATTAACTTGTAAAACATGTAAAAATGAAATGAAGTTTTTACCCACAAAGCTAAACTTTCTTATTGAGAATGACAACTAACAAAATTGTGGTAAAACTGCAGTTCCTCCAATAGCCACTTTAACCTGGCTTCAAAATGCGTTATGCCTGGTTTAGACTTCTGCAGGAAATCTAAGTTTTAAAGTGTGACTTAACTGGAACCCTTTTCTATGTCGTAACCTTCCAAGTACCCTGGCATGTACCTACTGAGAAATGTAACTAGAGGTTGGCTCGACACAGTCTGCAACTAATAACTGAACAGTATAACACCGTCTATTCCTCCAGATACTTTTTCACCGCAGTTTTTAAATTTATCAGTGAGACAATAACATTCACATCGCCTCAGTATAGGGTATAATAATCATAGCGTAAATATATGAACTAGCAAATGTTGGCAGATTGCTAGAGACACATTGCTGAAACCACTGAAATGGACATGATGAAATATACGAAGAAAAAAAAACATCAAGACACAACCACATTGTAATTAACATGTAACCACACACAAGCACAAATGTGGGCAACAGTGTTGGCCACTTATATAGAACTCTACAAAGGCTCCCTGCAGAAGTCTAAATCAGGCATTAATCCTCTTAGACTCTCACGGTAAGATGCTAAAACTGAAAAACATGAAAAAGCGTGTTTACAGACTGGTATAAAACATGGCTTTTGGTTCTGTGAACAGATTGTAAATTAGAATTATCAGTTGTAACCAGTAAAAAGAAAGACCACAGCAGCGAACACACAGGTATGAGATTGCCATCAATCCTCTGTCCTCTCTAGGAAACAAAACAAATAAATGTGATATATTTCCAGCAGCTCATTTTAAGGAGCTTGTTCAGAGTGGATCATGCAAAAAGAAAAGAAAAAAGAAGGTTAAGGTTTTTTTCTTCTCAGCTGAGTTAAGAGACATGGTGCAGGTCAGGTTAATTGTGTCGAGGTGTGATGGTTGATGAGGCTCTTAGAGTGGAGGGCCTGTTTGACTAATGAGAGCATCTGTCGAGGCACAGCAGCCTGCAGCACGCACACACACACACACACACACACACACACACACACACACACACACACACACACACACACACACACACACACACACACACAGAGTACGGCGGCCTGTTACAG
>VURO01018450.1:0-16462 GCA_015108175.1 Pelvicachromis taeniatus | reverse complement strand
TTTGGTGGGGGGGGGGGGGGGGGGGGTGTGGGGGGGGGGGGGGGTTCCCCATGTGAAGCTGAAGCTAATTGGATGAAGTGTCAAAACCCAGCAATCGTCTGGTGTGTGTGCATGCGTGTCCGTCCACACCACGTGTTTGCAGACGTTGAAACGTTGAAGGCGGAGTAACCTCCTCATAATTGCGGGGCACGGTGGTGACACAAGCAAAACAGGAGATTAGACTCCAAGCGCAATGAAGAAATAGAGAATTGATTAAGATGGAAAATGCTTGTCAGTGTGTGTGTGTGAGTGACGGAGTGAGTGAAAAGGCTGCGAGGAGAAAAACGATCAGGGAGAGAGAAAGAGAGAGAGGGAGACAGCGGTGGGCAGGCCCAGAAAAGCGATTACTCCAGCTGCTCTTTCACAGCTGCTCCCAATTGCTCCATTGCACCTCTTTCTCTCCGTCCATCACTCCCTCCGGCTCGTCCCTCCGTACGCTCATGTGTGACTGGGCTGTTTGTAGCTGATGTAATCTTGACAAAACACTCCACAGTGGGAGTACTTAGCTGATGTGCAACCGTCTCAGTGATGTACGTTTTAAAGACGCCGCTGTGCGAATGCAGGAGAGGATTGTTCTTGATGGAATAGTAAAACAGAGTTAAATGATGTATTGGAGAAATCGATGCTGGGAAGGCTGTCTCGGCAAATAAATGTTATTTGAGATCCTTACTCTATTAAGTGAAATAAAACACATTAATGTTCTACAAAATCGTGGCACACACTCACAGATGCGGGCTGCATTCCCGTCCACTCGTCTCTTTTGAAATTCCTGTCACTATTGTAGTCGGGTCCGTCTCAGGGGTGGAAGGTGGCTGTTAAAACATGAGCAGTCCATTCAGTAGGCTTCACCTAATCAAAGTTAAGCTGCTTGTGTAACTTCCAGTTCTTCAGCCCATCAGGATGTGTGATAAAGACAGAATGAGAGACACGGGCTTCCTGGCAAGCTGAGATGCGATGAGTCTGCGCGTGCATGTTTCATGTGTTTTTGGTGTAGCACACATTGGGCTTTGTTTGCCTCTCTCTTCCTCTGTGCATGTGTGTGTGTGAGAGAGAGTCAGTGCATTACTTAAGCCCAGAGGAGTTAAACAGCAGCAGGTACAGTATCTTAATACAGTGAGGTACCTTTTAACAGAATTGAAAGACTGGCTCTTTGTCACTAAGTCGACCCCTTTAATGAATATAAAAGCTTAATTGTTCGGGGTTTGGCCCCCCTGCGTTCAATGCATCACTAAAGAAGTTTTCACTTGAGCCTGGCAAGTGAAAATGAAGAAGAGGGCAACACAAAATTCTGTACTGTTCAGATCCAAACTTGTCATGTAACACAAATAAACACCAAATGTGTTTAGTTTTTGCTGAAAATTTTCTGAAAAGAAAGCATGGCATTAGAAAGTCGACATTAAGCAATGATGGGCTGTGTTTCTAAAAAAGAAAGAGACGAAACAGAAATTCTGGGTTCATCCAATTCTCACGTGAAGGCAGCAGCAGGGAGAATTTCATGGCTTGATCCAGGAGCTGAAACTGTATCACGACTGCTTTCGTACAAATTTCAGGATGTCAGTGAGATGATTTGAACTCTGGTTGGGAATACATCTGAGGAGGTAGAGAAGTAAATTCAGCGCGCTGATTGACCCGCAGCAGTAGCTGTGTGTCTGAGGTAAAATGGTTATTATTTTATTGGTATATTGAGTACAGGTGCGAGTTTTGAGCTATACAAACACACTTGCTGTCAGATGCAGTGGTCTGATTGGTCTCATCTGTTTATTTGGATCCCAAAGTTGGAAAAGTCAAGCAGTCTTGGTTTAAAAAAAATAAAGTTCGCAAATTTGTCCACCGAAATTACGACATTGTGCGAAATGTTAGGATTTTACACATCCAGTATGTAAGGGGGTAGTGCACTTTGATAGTTTGTCTAACAAACAAACACAGGAGTACTTTCTGTCTGACCTGCATAAACCCATGTGTTTAGTGTCCTCCTCATTCATGCTGGTTACCATGGTTGCTGCAGAAGCACTAAAGTACTGTGAACCAAACAATTAGCTAAACCGAGACTGCACTGCATTACCTTATTGGCAATGTGGGTGTTATAAGTTTTTCATTACCAAATTGTGTAAATTAGTGTGACTTATAGTTGAAATGTAACAGTGGAATTCAGCTGAGGGGGCGCAGTGACTTCTTGGCCTTGGACCCCTGACGCCTGTCTATAACACTGGCATTTCTTCCTTACACTATACAAGGTATTGAAAACATAACGACTCACCCATCCAAATCATTGTGTGTTGCAATCACCTCCATGGCCACAAGTGTTCAGTTTATGTTTGTTAACAAGTAACAGAACAAATAACTAAGGGAAAAATAAGGACACTAAAACCAAAAATCAGACTATGGGGGTCACTTTCACTTATGTGCTTCCTGGCTGCAACAATGAGTTTTTTTGTCAAGAAACCAAGGATATACCAGGATAAGGATATACAAGGATATACCACTTTCACTGTCTGTCTCTTTAGCAGTAATTGGCTCTTTGTTGTTTGGCTAGTTGTACTTAAATGGGAAAATCCACCTGTTAGTTGTAATGTTCGGTTTTCTAAAGTGCTTTATGAATGCGCTCTTTGTGGAGGAAAGCCTGTTTGAGGGTGGCAGGTGGTTCACGTGACTGACAAGCTGGACTCAGAAACTGATTTCCTCCTGTGGCCGGAGGATGTACTAAGCAGCACATTCAGCTGATGCCATCAGTGCTGGTTTATGCAATAAAACATTCTCTCTTTTCCTAAGTACATCCAAGCAGTTTACAACATAACAGGTTACTCCATGCACATCACAAACATAACTATGTGTCTTATTGCACAATCAGGAATCCTGATACCCCTCAGCATGTTCGCAGTAAAAATAAACAAAGCAAAAAAAGCCAAAAAACCCTCCAATCTCCGTCTTACACTCTCCTTTACTTACATCTGGACTTCCCGTTTCCACACTTCTAATATGAAGGATAATGAGATGACGTGAGGTTGAAAAAAGGGTCTCCAAAAAGTGTGGCATCTCTAAAACCCTAAAAGTCTCTAAAACTTTTTGTTTGTTTGTTTTTCTTGTCCATTGCACACATCAACCTTATTTTTCATGCGGACATGCTGATGGGATTCCCTCCCACTGCCAAAGAAAATACAGCAAAAGCCGAAATTATATATCCTCGGTTTCTTAACATAAAACTCATTGTAACAGCCAAGGGCAGCACAAAAATGATCCCATTAAACTCAGTTTTAGTTCTGGTGTCTTTATTTTCCTGGTACAGGTGCTAAACATCTTTTACATTAAGCATCTATTTAAATCCAGCTCCACAGATGTTCACAGAGTTACATCTATGTCACTTTTTGAGAGCAGGGCTCAATGGTGTCAATTAGCCTTTATACACAAAGTGTTTCATCTCCACTTTAAGGCAGGTTTATGAGAGGTGTTTTCACATGTATGTGTCGTACTCTGCGATCTTTTGGCAGCTGTAAATAAACGTTGAGTGCATCTGGTAGCACAGCAGCTGTCCAGCATTAAACTTGAAGTTAAACTTGAAGACTTTCAAAGAATGGCTGGAGGGCAAAAAGACTCCACTACTGTCTTGCTCTCGATGTGTGCATGTCCCAGTAGCTCTGACGTCTTGTGAAAACTATGGATTGTGGCCCACTTGTCAGCCAGTCAGCATTTGACCAACGAGTGCGTCATCCATGTCCAGTGACATGCTGCTGGGACTTTGGAGGACTGCACGGTAGCGTGTCTGCACTGGGTAAAATCACCCTCGTCTTGCTGTTCTTGTTCTTGCTGTCCCACAAATGCATATTATGCATGAACACTAATCACCTCTATTTTGATTTTTTTTTCACATCCTCATTTCTGTAACCGAACACAATAACTGTTGAATCCATAATCACCTACCGCTCAGTCGACACAATAGGCTCTCATGTGTATATTTCAACTTTCACCACCTACATCCACCCTTAAGCATGACAGAACCACCTCCACCCCCCATGCCTGCCACCACTTTCTCATATTTTATCTCCTTTACCCTTCCTACTCCCCCTGCTCTTAACCTGCCCCCTCATTCCTCTGCGTTGGTGGGTACTCTCCTCTTTCCCGCTCCATCCACCACTCTTCTACTCTTTTGCTCCAGCTGCCTTGCCATGCATAATTAAATTTCCAGTGGAAATGCACCCTTCCTCCATTTTTCTCTTTTTCCTCTTCCTCCATTTTCCTCCATGTCTATCAGTCTTCCTTTCTTGTGCTCTTGTGAATAAGATGGGTAAGTCTTTGCTGAACATCTCAATTTTTCTTCCTCTCTGTCTCCCCTCTTTCCTTCCCTTACCACCTGCTCTCTTTAGGACTACACTGGGACCAAGTGCCAGGCCTGTCTTGTTAAAGTGATAATGTTAAAATGCTAAATCACACCACCAGAGCCACCACCGCCTCCCTCCCCACCTCATTCTGTGAGGGGTCTCCGGTTTCACTTTGTGCTGTCATCCTATCCAGTCACACTCATCAATACTCAATGCAGGAGCTCCATCAGCCTGTGTATTTCTCTTCCAACATTAGACAAGGTGATGTTTGGGGCCTGACCAGACCCTTGTTAATGTGCATGTTAATGAGACTGAAGTATCAGACTTCCTTCTTTCTGTCAGTTTCATGTTTTTTTCATTCACCCAACAAGTAAAAAATACGTCGGGTCAAATTTATTGTTTCCCGGTTTCACTTCCAAACTCTTCCTCCACAGTAAAACTTATTATAAATGTAGGAATCTCTTAGATTATATATATTCATGCGGTATGACACCATGCTTTGTGAATATGAACTACAAATTTAAGACATAGACTAGTATTGCATCACCACCCAGTGATCACCTGCCTTTGCTCGGACTTGGATCTGTCTAAACCCTGCAGCTTCACTATTAAGACCGGGCTTGGTCTTTGCGCTCACAGAGATGTTATGCCAGTGGCTGATTTCATTAAACATCCCCAAATTAATGATTTTACACTTTAATGCAATACAAAGGCAAGTGTATGAAATGTAACCAGATTCTGTTATCTCTCAGTGCAACTGGGAAACACACTGGTACTGGATATTAATATATCCACTGACAATTTATGTTGTATTCAAACTTGTAACTTTATCTTAAGCAAGTCTACTAATAAGGACAATGGTCTTTTACACTTTATGTTACTATAAAAAAAATTAAGTGGCTAAATGTTGTCATTTAAACAAAACTTTGATCAGCCTGGTGTAAGAGTCAGGTGCTTTGTATGCCCAGCCTCCACCCCAACCACCTCTGACTGATTCCAACGAAGTTTTTGAATGTGGCAAAACAAAAAAACAAAAAATCCCCCAAAAGAAATAAAATGTTCTGAACAGACTATGTGATGCAGAACGTTTTCTTTTTATTACGTTCATTACTATCTGACTTTAGTTGTCCTTAATTCTAATAATATGCAGACCCATGACAATAGAGTCACATTCTTCATGAGTCTCATCTCCAGCAGCAGGCGTGTTTAAACTGTGGCTTTTGCTATCAGGTCTCAAAACAATGGGTAGTACTATTAGTACTATCACACAAGGTACTCCATCTTATCAGCTAATGTATTTTCCAGCAGCTACTGTACCATTGGCCCACTGGTGCCCCTGTCACCAGCTTTAAGGCTTTATAGGATTTAGACTGGTAATGTACCTGACCGCGCCCTGCAACAGACTGGCAACCTGTCCAGGGTGTACCCTGCCTCTCGCCCCAAGACAGCTGGGATAGGCTCCAGCACCCCCCGCTGCCCTGAAAAGGATAAGCGGATGCGACTGGATGGATGGATGGATGTACCTGAACGCTTGCTCACCCATAGCTGACATTAAGGTAGGATATCAGTGATTCATTACACAGATGCAAAGTAACTCAAAAGTTTTTCACAAGTTTCTACAAACAAAGCAAAATGTTTTTTTTGTGTGTGTGTGGTTTCAGTATAGACCAAAAATTTAGCATCAGCTCATCATTCAAGGACGAAACTTTTCCCGGAGTTGAGGTAAGTATTCATGACTATAACATGTATCTAGTAACGATGAGTACACAGAGGCAGTTCCTGTGTCAGACATTTCCATCACACTAACTTGAGCCAAGCCTTGAATATAATCCAAGGCCATCTGTTGGGTAGATCCTTCGATATGCTAATTAGCTGGTGCCAATCTTTCCTATTTAACTGACGGCGTCTTTGAATAGGAGAGTTCTACTGTGTCACAGATGGATTTAAATATCAAGTTAGTTTATAGCATTGAAGACCAGTTTAGCTCTTACCTTTTGCACATGTGAAATGGCAATGAAGGAGCGCACATATAAAATTGCTGTGGTCATCATCATTTTTGGCATCACTGTACAAAAAAGAAAAAAATAATCCACAGCCTTTTCATACATTGTGCTTCAGGCAATTTGAGAAGGAATTAGACTCCTTCATGTCCTCTAGGATCTGTTTTCAGGTTTGAGAAAAACTAGCCTGTGATTGGGAGACTTTGGCCAATAACAGGTCTTTCAAGTATGTAGGAAAGTAATTGAAGAAGTAGTTTGAGTCCAATGAGAACCAAAAAGTCAGCACTGACTCAATTTTATCACATATGTGGCAATTGTAGATACCAGCTATTTTTCTGATGGAGGGGTTAGAAGCACAAGGAAAGAGCTGCAAGATGAGGGCAGGCTATTTTCAAGTTCTTGTGTTTTTGGTTAGATTTTATTATTATTTTTATCGGCTTACTAAAACGCTGTGAAGATCAATGACTCTTTTTCAGTTACAGTCGCGGGATGCTGAGCTGTTTACTCGCTACAGTGCAAATACGGTTGTTTGACATTCAGTTAAACAAAGCTGTTTTACACAGCAGATGACAGGGACTAACGTTGCAACTTGATTTTGGCTACAGGAGTCATCAGGTAAACATATACAGGTCCAAAAACGTTGGGGTGCTGTGTGGAAACAGAATGCAGTCATTTGAAGATCTCAGAAACACATATTTTATTTACAATACAAAATAAGTAAAATGTTTAAATTAAGAAACATTATACTCTTTCATGAAAATATTAGCTCATTTTAAATTTAAAGGCAGCAACACATCACAAAAAAAGTTGGCACGGGGGCAACAAAAGGCTGGAAAATTAAGTGGTGCTAAAAAGAAACATTTTACAACTAATGAGATTAATTGGCAACAGGTCAGAAACATGATTGGGTCACCTGCTGGGTGCTGCAAGTGTCATATTCACAATGTTCATCACCACATTATTTCAGTTTTCAAACCTACCACAGTATAATTATTTATTAAAGAGACATCTGAATTTAGATTTTTTTCCCCCCAGTTTTCATGAGCCTGCTGAGGTGTAAGGACCCCTTACCCTAAAGCTATCCTGACAATCCCAATACGACAAGGTAATCTTCATCATAGATGACAATGATATAGACCTCAGAGGGTTAACTGAATCAACAAGACACACACAAAATATCTAAATGAATTAAACGCTGGGAGGATAGCAACAAACAGGCAAGAACAGAAAAAGAGGGATGCAGACTTCAAAGACGTCAAATAAAAAGCAAGTCAATAAAGTGATCTTTAAGAAGTGATTTAAAAGACCCTGCTGAGTTGGTGAGGCGAGTTGCTCGGGCAGAGTTCCAAAGCTGAGGGCTGAAAAGGTCCAGTCACCTTGGAAAACAAACTAATGGTTATAACATTTGGAAGCAACGAGAGGTTCTAAAAAACTAACTATCAGAGGCACAGCGGCACAAAGGTTCAAGCAAAATGGCGAAATCTGTTTTAAAACTCAAGGGGAACCATGTAAAAATGCAGTGTCATCTGCTGATGTGGTATTGTTTTTATCTTTTTAGTCTTTCTATCTGTGTATGTGTGTGTGTGTTTGTTCCACAACAACACATGACCCTGAGCTGCCTATTGCAGCAGGAAGTAACAAAAAGGCCCTTTGTAACATGATGCAGGTGTTTAAATTTCAGATTTAGAGAAAAACAAAATATATAATTTTTTTTCTCAGGAAGGGGCGTGGTCTGAAAAATAATCACATCACATTGAATAATGATTTCAAGGTAAAACTGAATTTATCCTCAAGACATCTGCAGAATGTCTATTCCACTGAAATCAGGGCAGTTTTTTTTATTTACACCTCCAACAGAACAGTAGGTTAGAGTACACAAGACACGTTCCCTAACTGTACATGACGATTCATGCATAGATGGAAGCCCACCCACTACTGTAAACGACAAAGTTGTTGTCTACAGCATGCATTACAACGTGTCAAGATCCAGCTACATAACATATATCCCACTTTGCTATGTACTAAGCATGCCAGTCATGCGCAGTGAACTGTCCTGTAATGTGTTTGCGTCAATTACACAAGTCAAATTCTTTCTGATCCTTGTGGAAATTAAAGCAAAGATGTCAACAAATCAAAAATGTAACCTCGCCGTGTTTAATAAATCATACCGTCTCTGTGAATTCTGTTTCAATCCATGTTTTCTCTCAGTTCAACCACTCTGCTTATTCAAATCTCCAGCAAGAGCTTTAGTCAGTGTCTAAAAAAAGGACTGACTTGACGTAATGGGAACATTGTCAAAACAACCCCAATCTTTAACTCGTCTCATGAAGTCCCATTCAGTCATTTTTGGACTTTGGATAGAGGATTTTCACAATCACGTGATCATTTCATTTTTTTAATTTTTTTTTTTTTTACAGTGTATGCAATAATAATTTATAATGATTTATTTTCTAAATATTGTGCTTCTGTAAAAATAATTGTGGCAACAACGTTTTACCTTTTACTTGTTCTGTGACTGGTTACCATTTATTTACATTTGGTTCACAGACTGCAGCACCAATAAAGATGTCTCCTGTGACAATCGTATGTGCTGAGTAACGTCACAAACAGTTATTCATCCTTATATGTGGCTCTGCATGTGTTTCCATACAGACACATTAACACGTGTGGTTGGTAATCCAAAACCATGCATAAATATGTATGCAAAATCTCTGACTCACTGCTCTTCCCCTTCGTTGTCATTCTCACACATAACTAACTTAAAAAAAAAAAAAAAACTTAAGCCATGAAGGGCTCCTCTTACAGCTACGGCTTTGGAATGTAGTCCGTTGCAATTTATGATGAAGAGGCCTGCTGCTAAATCCCGTCGAAGGTTTGCAGAGATAGATGGAGATGAATACCTCTTTCCATCATCCCTTTCGCTTTCTCTCTGCTGACACGCGCGCACTCGCACATGGACACACTTCCTCTAGCTCTCCGAGTTACATGAAATCCACCCACAATTATATAGCACGCAACTGCAAGGGAATCTTTCAGCAGCCGGGGTTTGGTCTCAGTGGGCAGCGCTTCACTGCTGAGTGCGCAGCCTCTCTTTGCCTTGGTGGGGGGAGGCCCCCTCTGTCGAGGTATTATCTGCTCCCATCTAATATTCATCAGCTACTGGGAGATTCGTGACGACAAGTCAATTTGATCAGCTAACAATGCACCGAAGCGGTCGGTTTTCTGTGCACAGGCAGATATGCGAGTCTGCGTTAAAGAAGGCATAAACAACACAACACATGGGCGGGCATGTGCAAGGAGGCTGCGGGGTGCCACCTGCATCAATACAGAGTATATAGTGGTCATTTCTAATCAAATGATTGATTAATATGATTAATACACACAGAAAAACGCAAGAAAATAATGTTTAAGTAATTCAAAATGTACACTTATTCATTCAAAACATGAATGCGAACACATTTCTGTTAATAGCAAGCATTTTGCACATAAAAGAAATCACAGTGTGTGGGTGTGTGTGTGTGGGTTTGGGAGAGCCTGAGATGTGATGATGGGTCATGTAGCAGCAGCACACGCGTGCACTGTGCGTTTCGAGCATGCATATGAGTCTCATGTGTTCTCATATATAGTGCAAACACGACAATTCACACAGAAGGCATTTACTTTAATCACTTGACTAGTTCTAAGTAGCACAAACTTAGTCCCGGCACAGAGGGCGAGGTGATGTGTTGAATTTACTCTCATCTGTCTGTAAGAACACTTAGACGAGTGCTAGAGGCTGGAGATCAAACCACCAACCATGCAAAAGCAAAGTTAACAACAGACTCCACCACACGAGCACCGGCTGCCCAAATTAGACATAATAATTTGCTAAAGAAGTTAGCAATCATGGCTTTCCCTGAATCAAAATAGAGACAATCAAATCAGATTCAGCAGTTAATACAGCAACTCGGATACGTCTCTCTGGTTGAATATAAGTTTGCCAGGCTGTCTTATCCAAATTTTACCTCACTTTAAATAATGTGTAAATGAATAAACATATTTTAAAGCATGAAATGAAGGCTTTAAGGCACTGCCCGCTGTGAAAAAAAATGAATCCTCTGTAAAACGTACCTGTTTCAAGTACTCCAGTTTTCCATGTTTGGTGTTGTTGAGTGATATACTTGTGATACACGCAGAGTTGGAATTGAACTTTTTGGTTGTCTTTTTACTCTAGCCTGGCTCATTAGCCTTCACCTAAATCAAGATAGCACCAAACACAGCTTAACTACAGATGCTTGGTTGGTATCAGGAGCATCACTCAACCTCATATTTTAGTTTCTGTCATCAGCAAACCATAAACTTGAATCACTCATGAATTTTAGCTGAAACCGGGATCTCAGACTGAGAATTTAACCACATATACATGTGTCTACCATGTGCTAAAAATCTAAAATGAGCCTTACTATGAATGTATTTTAACCTCTGTGTGAACAGATGACTGCACACCTGCGCTCACTTTTCTTAGTCTACGCAGATTTGTGTCACATATGTATATATATGTATATAAAGTGTGCAGTACAGAAGCAAAAGGTGCGACAGACATTCTCAGCGATTCCCTCAGTTTATCTCAACACATGCACACAACACATTCACACCTTAGCACCTGATGTCCTCTCTCTCCTCTTCCCCTTTTCCCTCTCTTTCTTTTTGGCATCCATCACTGTCTGTGGCAATGGACTGCGAAACAAATTTCTATCACGATACATTACAGGTTAAGAAAGGGAGCTGGGAATGTGTTATATATGCCGGGTTCGATTTTTATGTAGGGTCTACAGGCTCGTCCATCATTGCTCTGCTAGGCACCGTTGTGCACTGGGCCCCTGACGAGATGTTGTCTTGGCACTGCTATCAATCATCCTACACTTGCCCGAGCCTCGTGCCCGATGCGAAGGAGGGGGCATGTGTTGTAGCTGCAGGACTTCCTCCCTCCTTCTGACAACGCATTCCCTCCCTCTGCCCCTCACAATTGTGTTTGAATTGTGCGTTCAAAGCATGTGCTTTGTATATAGGGCTTTCGTCCCTGCGTGACCTCTGTGGGTCCTCCCTTTTTGGCAGAGACTTCTCTGATTTTAATGACAGGAGATGATTAGCTACTAATTGTGCCAGCCATGGGTGAAACAAGGTTAGCCTGGATCCACCTGGCGCCACTCAATGATACCTGGGTCAGTGCCATTAGAATAATATGAGGTCATGCCTTCATATGAAATGTAGCCTATATAAACCCCAATATAGTTTAGGGAGGAAGCATCATAATGAAGTGATAACAGAAGATTGCATTGCACAGCATTTAAGGTGAAAGTGTCTGGATGCAGTGCTGTGCTATCTGTGGCTTCATAGCCTGGAATAATAATAAGTCCACAATAACTAGGTTGCATTAAAGTTTAAACTTAGTTGCTCTGATGTCTTAATATATTTTAATTTATCTTTGTACTTGACATACGGGTTACACAGACACAGGATACTGAATCAGACTACTGCTAGACTAATCCTTTTTCTCCCAAAGTCAGGCGGATTACGATTTGAGTAGTACTCCTTCGTCCTTCACACTCCACGGTGAAAGTCAGCAAGCTATCAGAGAGCACGGGGGGTAGGCACCGGGAGTAGGGACTGCTGGGTGGGAGTAAAGGTGGAGGAGGAAGGGGGGTAGGAGGGAAATAGGGAGAGGGCTTAATTAGGCCAGATCACCGATGCTCTGCGCCATTGCCACCACCATTCCCATCCCCGGTCCCCACTCTATTCCCCTAGATCCCATCCACTTAATGTTCTGTGAAATCATATTCCACTCCCAGGAGAAGAAAGAGAAATCAGAACAATCAAGTGACACATTTTAAAGAGAGGCAGCACCACGGGGAAATAGACTGTTAGTGACACATGGAAGATGTGGGCTGATGGATAGCAAGCACATCTGTCTGGCCCATTAACAACAAACAGCATCAGATCCCAAACAGAGCAGTCTGGAAGAAGCTCCAGCACCATCCGCAGACAAGGCTTCGCTACAGTTCTACGTCCAGTCTAAGTAAGCAAGTATGTTGCTGTTTGCAGAACGTCCTCATTAAAGCCAGCGCATTAAATCAAACACCTGCTGACTCTGAATTACATTTAACAAATTGCTGTAAAGTAAAATCAGTTTTCTTCAGTTATGTGGCATTGTTTGTAAAAATCATCTGGATGTAATTGATGCTCTGCCTGTACACGGCTTTTATCTTTGTCTTTCTTTTTATAGAAAGCGCACAAAGTAACTGGAATGTAAACATTTTAATGATAATCTATGTTTGGAATTGCTGCGATGACTCTTTCAGCTCATATTTGCTGTTTAGATTTTGATAGTCGTGGATGCGTTATGTAGTTTCTGGTGTTTGTGCACCTGAGAATAGACACCCGTGGTGATTAATCAGATCAACACAGCAGCTTTCCTGTAACCATTCATCGGGAGCAGGGGAATACAGACAAAACTGATACCTTGTCATAATTTAAGAAAGACGTGAAACTGAATTCTGGGTGCAGGTGTGCGAGGTTTCGTAGCTCCATGTCACTTATTAAAGTAATGAACAGTTTAACGGAAATTACAGGAGGAACACTAAATAAAATTTATATTTCACACACTGAGCCAAAGAAACTGTTGTTATGAATTACAGTAGATAAAATAACATTTTAATGCTGACCTGGTCTTTTACTGTAATCTGACTTTAAAAGTAACCAGAGGGCAGAAATTACACCTGCAGTGATGTTGACCAAATAGGGCTTAAAGGTAGAAAACCAAAAAACTATATCTTATGACATTTCTTTTGCCAGATGTTGTCTGTTTTTTTAAGAGTCATCACTTCTATTAAAAACAGCGTCATAACTTACGTAAGAGTTATAAATATCTGCTTTACTAGCTGTCACGAGTACGTTTTGATAGTTTTTTTTCTCCACGGTGATTTGATTGAGCTACAACTCTAGCAAATTTAGTTTCGAATCACTAACTGAAATCCTCCAAAATGCCCCTTTATCAAAATGGATATTTTTCTTTTTATAAGCAGCAAAAATCAATGAATAAATTTAGTTTCACAAAGGCTAGATGTGGCTGTCTCACCAGTTTAGCAATTGTGTGCAAAAATACTCTGTAGCCTTAAGGAATTGGTGAAAAAATACAGCTGAAGGTCCCTTGAAGGTTAAAAACAATGCTGTTAATGGCTGATATTTCACCGTGCTTAAAGACCATGAACATGAGGTCAGTTTCAAACTGCACCCTGAACAGCCAATTCAAGGTGCACGGTTAAACTCTTGGATGAATGGACCTTGTCACGTAATAAACCTAAGCTGCTTTAATTCCTTAATTAGGACTGTGTCTATGTCATTGTTCTGCATTTCCCTCAGCTCCATTTTAAATCAGCCACAGTTACTCAAATATACATCTACAGAGCTGTTAAGCTATAAATTCACAAATTAAAGGTTAGATCGTGACCAACAAAGTAGGCCTGATGTTGTTTCTGGGTGTGGCAGCAGCTTCATCTTTTTTTCCTGAAGCAGAGGGGAGGCAAAGAGGCGTTGAAGCAGACAGGCCGCCTGGCATGCAGCAGGCAGTGAGCAGCGAAGACGTCCGGCAAAATGGAGGTATTCAAATAGACAGAGGCACCTAGCGTCAACATGCAGACAGACATGAGAGGGAGGGAGGCTGTCAGAGAGGAAACGGAGAAAAGCTGGACCACGGAGATACACGTGGAATACAAATAATACACAGAATGGACAAACAGCTGGCCAAGACAGTGACGGACAGACGCATGGAGACTGACGGATAAGAAGACACTGAGGCTGGCTGGGTGGCAGGAATCCACACATCCATGCAGAATAGATGGAGGGCAGACAGTGCAACAGGCAGCAAGCACAGGCCTGCAACCACTCCACGCCTTGGGGACAACTTTGGTAGTGAAGAGATGTTATATCTAAACCCTTACTGTGCTTAGCCATCTAGGACCCTTCAAGAAAGTGGCTTTACTCTCCTCCTAGGAAGGGGGGGGGGATTTTCCAGCAACCAGATAGCATCAAGAGTTTTTCATTACGACACAAGGCAGAATTATCATCCAGACCATCTGAATGTACCGCATCCAGTCCTCTTTCTGTATCGCTCCTCTCCAATCATTCCTAATGCACTCTGTCTGCTTCCCTGTCCCTCCACCATCCTCCCCCTCAATCAGGCAACCGTCTTCATTCCTTACTACCTCCATTGTTCTCACTCTCTCTCTTTTGTCTTTTTGCTTTATATACGTCATTTTATTGTTCACTGCATGCGTTCTTCATCTTTGCTTCCCAGTTTAGGAGGATGCGTTCAACCTTAAGTGCACTTTTCTCATAAATGTTGGTCCAGTTTCTCCATTGTAGAAACTACGTTTCCTTTTACACAAAGCTCACAGGCCCACATCTATTCAGCTGTTTCCACGGCACGTAAAAGATACATAAAATGTCATTAAAAAAATCGGGAAAGAAAACTGAAAACCGTCATTAATGCATCGTGCTTGGATTGTCTGCAACTTATTGTTTTGCCATATAAAAGCAATATTAGTGACTATTTACTGAGCATTGATATTGAAAGCCATTTTGGAAATAATAACATTAAATAAACGAAGACCTTTACTCTATTCAAAAAGCTGTTTTGCCCAAGAGTCTACTGGATTTGCAAGCGTTACTCTTCCTTAACACATTCTTACCCCACTGAAGGTGCCTGCTTTTGTTTCTGTCAGTATTTTCACGCCTGTGATTCTTCGTCTCCATGAAGCTGGCAGGCTGAGCAGGAGTCCTCTCTGTGACGTTTGCGTGTTTTGTTTTTTGTTTTTTTTTTTATCCCCCCCTTCATTGCAGTATGGCATGTATGGATCTCCCCACCGTGTGACCTGCGGGTGACGGGGAAGCCTGCCAACAACGTGCCCGGAAACACCTCGACGCCAACACAGCGCAGCGCGAGCTAAAAATAGTCCTCTGGTGATAAATAATAAAACCTCTCTCCATATGCCAAGCGCCCCTCTACTCTCCTCGTGATTTCAGTCTGTGCGGCTAATTGTATGACTTAATTTGCTGGGTACGTGCTGTATAGAAACGCAAGAGCTGAGGCTATTAATGGTGTGCATTAATGCCTCCCCCCCCCTTTTTTTTTTGTTTCTGAAGGAAAATTGCACATAATTTTCCCGTCAAAGCCAAACGCTGAGTTCAGCTGCAATTACAGGAGTGAAATAAATCGAAGAATTAAATAGAAATCTTTAGTGGTGTGACCAAGTTTAAATGTTAGGATAAAACTCACGAGAAAACACGTTCAGATGCAAAGGTTTGCTCAGTTTAAATTCACCCTTTTTAAAGCAGAACACCTGCCTCTGTTACACCATCACACTGTCGATTGTTGACTTAAATCTCATCCAGTAATCTTAGATTGAATTACAATGACAATAATACGATAAATTATTAAAGTATTTTTTCTGTATTTAAAAAAAAAAAAACCCATTGCATTTATTACCGTGCACTGTACCTGATAAGCATTCTCACATCACTCTCATTTAACGTCACACACCTCTGCACGGTTTATCTTCCTCCATCTTTCTCAAAGACCTAATTTAAAACTGGTGTTTGAAAAAATAATAATAAAAATAAAAACTAAATCACGCTACATCAAAGAGAGCAGTACCGTCCTGTGTGTGTTTGCGTGCGTGTTGGTTAGGGGGGGGGCACGGCGCACCCTTTTCTGTTTTTTCCTGGCTGTCTGGTCACGATTCAGAGCCCTCACAGCGTGGAGCTTTGTGTGTGGATGCTGCTGCAGTTCAAGTCCGCATGGGAACCCCCACCCCCCAATCCCCCCTCCTCACCTCTTTCTCCTCTCTTCTCCTTCTTCCATCTCTCCCTTTTCCTTATCCCTCCGCTGCTCCTCTTCCTCCTCCTGCTGCCTCTTTTCTCCCTCTCTCGCTCTATCTCCTCCCACGCACGGCTCTCCACGACCGAGAGGCTAAAAATAGCACCAGGAATCCCCGCATCAATTCAGAAGAAGAGGGAGGAGGGGGGCGGGTGGGCGAGTTAGCTCACACAAGGTCACCCCCCCACACCACCAGA
>VURO01018449.1:0-15096 GCA_015108175.1 Pelvicachromis taeniatus | reverse complement strand
CAGCATGTCTCTATCCTGTCTTCCTTCTTTCACCCCAACCGGTCGCAGCAGATGGCCGCCCCTCCCTGAGCCTGGTTCTGCCGGAGGTTTCTTCCTGTTAAAAGGGAGTTTTTCCTTCCCACTGTAGCCAAAGTGCTTGCTCATAGGGGGTCATATGATTGTTGGGTTTTTCACTGTATGTATTATTGTAGGGCCTACCTTACAATGTAAAGCGCCTTGAGGCGACTGATGTTGTGATTTGGCGCTATATAAATAAAATTGAATTGAATTGAATTGAATTGAATTATAACCATAGTGTAGTGTACCCATCTTCTGATGATTGCTTCCAGGAGGATAATGCAACATGTCACAATGCTCAGGTCGTCTTAAACTGGTATCTTGAAAATGATCATGAATTCACTGCAGTTAAATGGGCTCCACAGTCAACAGATCTCAGTCCTGTAGAGCACAAACAACACCGAGGAGATTTGGCTTTAATGTAGTGAAAATGACACGTGTTAAAACAAAAACATATAAATGTAGCTGCACTTTGAATAAAGCAGTGTCTACAGTCTGGCAAGGTGGTAGTTGTTGAGATGAATAAGTGATAAAGTGCAGGTGGTGAGGCTCTGTGGCACCTGTCTCTTGTGAATGACAATACATAAGGCTTGCCACCCTCTATATCTATGGAAAAATATAAATCAATCCAGACAAAGAGATAATTGTTAATAAAGCTGGTATAACATCAACAAACTGGCATTATTAAAATTATTCTTAAAAGAAGCCAAATATATCTACAAGTTACATAAATTATGTTACCGTCACCTTCCTGGAGGGAAAACTTGGGTTCTTCTGCTTAACAAAAGTAGATTTAACCGTATGAACCCAACTGATGTTAATTGTATATAATAAACCCCACATAACCATTCATGTGTGACTAAGGCTAGGATGAAATCGTTTTAATTAGATACAAGTTTAAAAAATTGGGTAATTACAATTACAAATCCTATTTGAAAGAACTGGAGATGTAGGACTGCATAAATAATTCACAGTAGGTAGCTGAGGCTGGATTTTAAAAATGGGCATGGAGTATCGATTTGGATGAACATTTGCATGTATATTTTCTACTAAAACACCACGATCGTTGTATTCTCAAACACCCAGAGATTTTACAGCTATCTTCCATTAAATATAAAGCTGCCAAAAAGGTGGCTTTAAGAAGTCAGGTCAGGTCTTGTGGTGCTATTTAACAGATTTCTAATGAAAGGTTACATGAGTCATCAACTAGAAAGTGCTTTGAGTTGTTAATTAGATGTATGCAACTGCCATATTTTCACTTTTGTGCTGTTTTAGCTTCTTAATGATGGGTACATTGGTGCAGCGGTTAGCCTGTCACCTCACCGCAAGAAGGTAATCGGTTTGAATGTGAAGGAAGGAATGAATGAATTCTGTGTGGAGTGTGGATTCTTCCTGTGCCTGAGGGGGCTTCTATTCAGGCTTACTCCCACAGTCCAAAGACATGCATGTTATATTATAGTCTGTGTAGTTTCTCAGTCATCCAGATCATTGTAGTCTTAGGAGCTTAAAAGGAAGGTGACTGGACTTTGTTGAAGATGTTTCACCTCTAATCCAAGAGACTCTTTTAGTTAAGTTGAACTGGAGAAGCGAGTTCGATTTAAGCTCCTAAAACTGCATGTTATAGAAATTCTTCGTCTTCTTTCAGCTGCTCCTTTTAGGGGTTAACAAAACAGATAATCTCACTCTGTTCCTAGCATTCTTCTCCTCCACAGCTCTCCTCTGTCGTCTTCCTCTTTTCCTCCTTCCTGGCACCTCCATCTTCAACATCTTTGTCCAGAATATCCACTATCCCTCCTCGCCTTTTCCCTCTCCTATTTCTTTGTCTTCGGCCAACAGTAGCACAGTTTCCATTGGTATGCTGTTGGCCAACAGCACGGGAAACAATAGCTAACCCGAGCCGCCACTGATCTGATATGGAAATCTCCTCCACACTCATTTTTTTACACGTTTAATTTGGACAAGATTTTTTGGCAAAAAACTACAATTACACTTGCCTGTACCCATATGTACTCTGGATTATGAGATTTCATCAATCTGCCCAACCTGCCTTTGTCAACAGTCCAGGCCTCTATCTAGAGAATAACTTGCTCACTGTAGGTATTTGTAACCTCACTCTCAACTTCTGTACCCACCGTCACCTTTATTAACACAAGCCAGCAAGGAGGAGGAGAGAAAGGTGGGAGGAAAGGAAGATGTGAGAAAAGAAACAAAAAGAAGAGGAAATAAACAGAATAGGCGTCAAAGGTTTGGGAAGACAAGGAAGAAGAGAAATGAAAACAAACCCAAACGGAACAAGATTAAGTGTCCAAGAAAAATGCAGGGCAGGAGAAGCGATAAGGGGATGATGCTACCTTTCCATTTGTATACTATCTGGTGTTTGGGCTGAAGGAGAGATAATGAAACAAAAAGAAAGAGAGATTCTGGGTCTGAAATAAGGACTGACAGCTTGAATGTGTGTCCCAAAAAGAAGAAGAGTGTCTTGTCAAGATAGATGGGTTTAAAAGTCTTAGAGAGGAAAGGAGAGATGAGAGAAGTGGAAAGAGATGTTAAGAAAAAAATGATAAAAGAGGCACAAAATTATTAGGAAAAGAAGCAAGTTCAATCAAGATAATAATATGCCATACAAGTCTCTGTACTAAAAAGGTAAGAGGGGACAGGTGCACCATTCATAGAAAGATAAAGAAAAGCAGTGGATTTGTGGGATTGATCGAGGGATCGGGGGTGTTGATCATCTGCCAGTCAGTGTTTCAAAAATAAAATGAATGGCAGGGAATGATAAGGGTGCATGGCAGCAAAGATTTGGTCATGATAGATTAAAAAAAAAAAGCAAAAACAAGACAAAGGTTCACCGCTGCCAGAACCCACAGTTGATTGTCTGCAAATAATCTGCTTCGGGTCACCTTATTCGGCATGCCATGGCTATATCTGTCCATAACTCCGGGCTGCTGTTTATCAGACTCTGTGCAGCAATACATTGTGTGCAGTCTTTGGTCAAACTGTAAAAAGATGAAATGTTCACTGTCACAGTGTCTGATCTCTCCCACAATATTTCCTTGTTTTCCAGTATTATACAGTAGTTTAGGAACTGGCAAAATTTGATTAAGTTCAGGGAAAGGTCGTGTACTGACTCAATACAAAAAAATATATAAATCCAGTGTGTTTTGATAAATTGTACATTTGGCTTAATGTCAGTCTTTTCTCATAGAGCTTGTATTGCCTAAACCTAACCCAAGACACAGGTCTGAATGTGAATCCTGTGCTTTACTATTGTTACAGTCCTGCACTTTGTGTGTAGCTGAAAAAAAATATTAAAATAACATTTTGAAAACAGGCTTGCAATGGATGTGCTTCCCCAGACCATCACTGTCCCACCACCACCACTGAACGGCTGAACGATGTTACAGCTAGCATAATGTTCTCCACAGCTTCTCCAGGCACTTTCACATTTGATGAAGCTGTTCTCATCTGTAAAAAGTATAGGGTCCTAATGGGGACCTGACAATCCTGTTATTCTATGGCAAATGCCAAGTGCCAGGTAACAAGCACAGAGTCCCACAGAGACTAGGGACACTGACCCTAGTCAGATGCAAAATGAGTGAAACAGTAAGAAAAGATAGGAGGAAAGAATGTCTGTAACCTCCATTTGGGAAGTTGTCTCATTGTCGCCCCTCTACCGCACCCATAGTTCATTTCAATAACACCAAAGCAGCTGAAACTGCTTAACAACCCCCCCTCTGCTATATCATCATTTGACCATTTGACCCAAATTAAATGACTTGATGATATACTCTGAATAGAATATATATTTTTTAGCAGGGTGTGCTTACTGGGAAATCTCAATACATCCCATATATACACTCACCAGCCAATTTGTTAGCTATATATTGATAGTACTGGGTTGGACTCCCTTTTGCCTTCAGAACTGCCATCCTTCATTGATTCAACAAGGTGTTGGAAGTATTCCTCAGAGATTTATATCTATATTGATATGATAACATCACACATTTGCAGCAGATTTGTCAAGCACATCCATGATGCGAAACTCCCGTTCCATCACATCCTACAGGTGCTCTCCTAGATTGAGATCTGGTGATCTATTAAAGTGGCAGCAGTTCCAAAACAGATCTTGTCAAACCCATTAAAGCTAAATCTTTGCACTTCAATCACATATTGATTGTTTGATTTGGTGAACAGGGCCAATCTACAAAAATTGGAAATGTCTAAACTGATGATTTGTATTGGATTTTCTCCCTGATTTATTTTTTGGATCCAGAATCGAGTCCCATAATTACAGTACATTGCTCTATTTCTCTGACATTCTTTTTTTTTTTTTTGTTCATAGGTTTTTACAGGAAAAAATGAGAATTGTTTTGCTTAAAAGTCAAGTCATTGCTTAGAAGGCCAAATACTGACTCATTTCAACTTCAAGCCAAATCAAGACTGAAACATCTGCTTGGCTATTTCTTTTATATATTGCAGCTTCCAAGACTCTCAGGTCAAAATAACACAAGGTGTCAGCTCGTCTGTAGCCTTTACGTATCCATAATAATGTTTTCTGCTCATAATCGTTTATGTGAAAAGCTGTAAAACAAAGATTTCATTGTGTCAAATGGGTTCCTCCAAATATCACATTTTCCTGCTCAAACCACATTCACCTGTTGACACACTAGTGGATTTTATGCTTTAAGCGCTTTCTAACTATCACGCTCACACACCAAGAAATGCATCAAGGGAGACTTTGGGTTCAGTATCTTGCCTGAGGACACTTTAACACACAAACTGGTGGAGGTGAGGATCAAACCACTGACCGTCTGAGCCACAGCTGTCCCATGTTTTGATGGGTGATGTAATTTTGGGTAGTTTTTCGATCGCTTAGCGATCAGCGGCTTGACTTTTATATTACTTATTCACTGAGGAGGAAACATTGTATATTTCAGGTACAATTCCAGTTTGTAACAGCAGCATTAATACAATCTGAAAACATAGGAAAAAAGTCGTTAAGTAGAAAAAATAGAAAAAAAATAAGCAATTAGAATATTTTCTTATCAAGAAAATATATGTACTATCTTCTCTCTCATACATAAACACTGTCCATGCCAAGAGCAGAAATATCCGGAGGGACCAGAATCGGTGATGTCCTGCCAAGCACTGCCATCTCTCTTTTAATATGCCTAATTATCTGAGTTTGACAGGCTCTGTTAATATGTAGCAGCTAAATTACTTGCATCTAAGGATTATGCACCGACCCTCTAATCATTCAGGGGGCATAATGGTGGAGAACTCTGATGTTTTATTATCAGGAGAGTTATCTGAAAGAATAATGCTTTACGTATTATATTTCATCCCATGTGGCTCAACATTTTCTATGAATGTCATACAGTCAAGCTGATTTAGGGTTTTTGATTTGGCCGTTCATGCTTGCCAAAGCAATAATGGCAATTATTTGAAGTATTTTTTTAAATGTACAAAGAAATGAAATAACCTGTTTTTGTTTGAATTCAGCCAAATGATAATGTTAATTGTGGCAGTATTTAATTAAACTGTGTGTTATTTTACACTTTTATTTGTTTTGAGCAGGGGAACTCAAAGAGCTTTAAAAACAGAACAGAGTCTTCTGGCAGGATGAATGCCTTTCCTCCCATCAGATGCACCCTGCAGATATCCGTGTGGATGTAGCTAAAAATACTGCCCAACTGGACGTCTCTAACATTCCTGAGTGTCAAGAGGTCAGTCAAGGAGAGGCTTTCTTTTGCCAAAACAGTAAAAGTTTTTCAATTCACAAAATATAGCTAATAAGCGCTGCTGTGTTGTTGCTTTAATTTTGCATGTATCCTATGATATTCAAATTCTAGCCTACCAGCAGCAGTTCTCCATCTATATTTGTTGTTACTTTTCTTTCCCTGATGCCCCCTCTTTTTCACACTTTGGATCGCTATTGGGAGTTATGAGTGACTCTCATATAACAGTATTATGTGCTTTATGCTACAAAAGAGCCCACTAAACTTGAATTTGTAAAGGTTACGGTTCACAAGAGCTGATTGACAGACTGGATTGTAGCCCTGTGGCCACACACAAGGTTTTTTTCTTTCCAAAATTACTAGAGGGGAAGCATTTGAGCTGGCTGTAAATGGCAGCATTAGTGTGAGGTACTGCTTGATACAAGTAGCGACATCCTACTATTTACAAGTTATGACTCAGAGTAAGTGGTTTGCAAAAGCAGAACTCTGATTATTAAAACAAACAGGACTTAAAAGTTATATAATAAACAAATTAACCCTGCAGCTTCCAAATGGGATCTGGATGTATGATAGCAACGCTGGTACAGGTTAAGTTAGCCCATTCATTACTGCAAACACACCTGTCGTTTAGGGGTTTTCTTCTCCTCAGTTATAACAGGGTGATACATGTCATTAGATGAGAAAAATTTATATCCATGCCTGACTGAACAAGTTATAAAATGTGCCCTTCTTTCTTTATACTTGATTAATAACTCAGCTGACCTTGGCGTGGAGTGCTAATGGGGATATAAGAAAATGAATGGGAGGAGACAAGAGGGGATGAACAACAGAGAAAATGCAATCATATAAAGTTTTCACTGGAGATGAAGAAGAATCTAATTCTGTCTTTGTCTCTTCATTGAATCCAGTGGAACAACCCTCTCTTTTGATGCATTATGTTATCTGCCAGACAATCAATTTAGCCGTAGCTCTTTAATGCGTTATTAATTCATGCAAAGTAGTAACACAATGAGAAGCTGGAAACCAAAAAATGTATGAAGATGAAAGAAGAAAAAAAAGATATGATTAAAAAAGGATTCTAGCCACTGGAAGGAAAATAAATTATGGGTGCATATGAGTGTGTTTGTCCATGAGCTTGTATGTGCTGCCCCATGGGTCTGTGTTGCTGTTCATTAGCTGGCTGAGTCATGTCAAGATGTTAAAGCAGGCTGCCAAAGCCCTGAGCCCTTGGTGTAAGGCTGCCTGTGCAGAGATGACATTTCTCCCAAAGGACCAAGCCTTGCTGTCTGTAACAGAACTTTGGACAACACAGAGCGCAGTCAATTAAAGAGCAACACTGTTCACATCGCAGCTGCACCACAGGAAATGTGAGAAAACAAGGCGACACACACTGACTTTACAGTGGGAACCTGCCACGAGGTTCTCAGGAAGTACTCACACCTCAAGGCGGTCACAGATACACGGTCAAGACACATGACGGTTCCTATAATTACACCCATAGAAAGAGACCACACAGCGCCATGCTTGAGTGATTGGTTTTGAAAAACATTCAGCTAACTAATCTTTTTAATACACATTCATGACGTAACCCTCGAAAAGGTGATAGCTTCAATGGAGCTGAAGAGAGGAACAATACTTTGATCATGGAAAACATCTTTGTAGGTCTAAAATTTCTCTCATGCTAAGCGGCTCACAAAAATGGATAAGCCCAATATTTGGCAGATGGTTTTAAAGTGCAAAAAAAAAGAAAGAAAAAGAAAAGGTATGCTTGCAACATAAGTAGACAAACCTATTGCATCAGACGAGTCAAATCAGCCTCATTCACTGCGCCCTATCTGCATATAAACAGCATATAAACAAAGGAAACAAACACCCATGCACATATGTAACAAGTTCTTTTTTAAATGCCTCCTCTGATCCATTCCTTCACAGGTAATCCTAAATGAATTTGCATTTCCACTTGCATTTAAATTACATCCATTTCTTCTCTGGTGACTGCCTGAAGAAGATTAAAAAATAGGAGGTAAGGAGGTAAAATGCATGCTATTTTCTTTTAGGTTTTAGTTCGACCACAGTAGAGTCATTTGCACTGTAAAAATAATAATCATGAAAATACTTGGACTCTTATTTATTCTGCTCAGCATTTCTAATAATTTTGACTTGAGAAATGAAAGTACAGAGGTATTTAAATTCAAAAAGACGATGAAATCAATCCGTATGGAACAGCTGAAAGTGAAGTAATTTGTTAGTCATATGGAACAAATCAAAGTTGCTATCAGAGGATGTCTTATTTCTATCTGGCTTTTTATGTCTTGGCTTGTACAGCACCCTGAGGAGGAATCACTTTTCACCAATCACATGCTGACTGTTGTGCCGAGAACTAATCCCAGTCCAATTTATCCCATTTAGGTCAGAGAAGTAAGTAAAGGGAGCACTCTTAAATCTTCTGTCTGCATTTAGAAACGAATAAACTAATTAAAAGTGCTGCAGAGGCTGTGGCCAGGAATTAGTGCAGAGAACAGCCTCCCGTAACCTCATTTCCTAGCCTATCGATTTCTCGTATTATTTCTGTGTTTTAATCCATTTTATTAACCCCCAAAATACAGAACATAATACAAAGAAAGAATGAGAGTTTAAAAATAAAAAAGAACGGTAATCATTAGAAACAAGTCGAAAGTGGCTGACAGTAAAGCACCCAGATAAACAAAACAAAAGATGACAAAAGATTACCAGAAAATACTCGTATCCCCATATTTTCAGGGTTACAGCAGAACGTTTTGGATGTGAGTTCTCATACTTGTTTAGCAGGGTTTGGATTTTGTTAAAGCAAATAAATAACAGGATTCTGTGTAATTTTAACTTTCATGTGTAAGAGCCTCCACTCTGCCCGGCCCATTTCTAATCTTAGTGTAGAATTGGGCCTTTGCCCTTGATTTTACAACACTTTACTGGCAATGTGTGCATGGTTGTGTCGAAAACTCGTCTTACTATATGAGCAGGAAAAATGGAAGCACCTATGCAGGCAATAGAGATAAAAGAGATAAGAAATAATGCAGAGCCTAAAATCAAAAAGTTTTATGAAATATATCTGAGCCCAGAGGAAATGATGATGCATTAAAATTAGATCATGAAGAAAGGGAGGTTATAAATAAATAAATAAAATGCAGACATCTGCTCCTTAGGTCAGTGACACAAACAGATTTTGCAAAAAGCACACAAGGGAAAGACAAATTAATTTCTCCTCCAAGCAACCTTCACAATCTCTGAAAGCAGAGACATATTAAACAAACTGAAAGAAAAGAAATCTCTGGTGAATACTAGTGCAACTTTGCTTTCCGTCAGCAGGGAATATAGACAATACAGAATTGTGGACAAGCTGTGCAATGTACTAACAATTCTACAAAGTTTTCTGAAAATCCTGCTATCAACAAGATGTGTGTTATTTGATTTGTGAGTTTAAAAATATTGCAAATCACTGTTGCATTTTCACATCTCTAATGCTAGCTGTAGTAACTTTTAGGGAAATGTCAAGGTTGAAAGTGATGCTGGATGTAGACTGTTTAATGAAAGACAGATGTGTTAGTCTGTTATGGTGCTGCAGACTTTGTGAATAATGGCACACTCTTTTCCTCCTTTGCTCCCACTTCTTGAGAGTGTATTCTTCTACGTTCTTGTTTATTTCTTGTACATCTCTTGTGATATACCTGTACTGCCAATAACCACGATAATTTACAAAGAAACAAACTATCACCATTAAATTGACCATATGGTAATACTATATACAATCAAGCACCAGTATGCAGTAGTTAGAGTTTAGACTGCGTCTTGCCCCTTTCAGTAACTACTGAGGCCCTGGCTTATCTACGCACTTTATGTCACTTTATTAAACCTAACAACATGTGCTTTTCTTCCCACGGCAAACCAAGTTTTCTGAGTCATACACAGCAGTTAGGCTGTTAGTAGGTTGTTGAGTGAAGTACTGAGGAGGTGTTAATCCTTCATTCATTTACCTGTCCTGGCACTTCAGTTCACACTTGTATCTACAGTTTGTGGCAATAAATCACTGCAGTTTGGTGTTATTATAGCTGCACAAACTGACCACTACAATATCTGCCACATTTGGTTAAATTCCATTCATCCATTTATTTAATATCTTTCTCTGAGTTATTAGTTCCAGTGTGGGTTGCTCCTCCTACCATCAAAAGACTTTGGTTAACTGGCTATATTTGTGAGTGTGAATGGCTGCCTAGCTCTCTGTGTTATCCCTGTGGTATATTGGTGAACTGGGAAAAGACTAAAATTTTCAAAACTGAACAACATGTAAACAATCTCAATAGAAAATCAACGCAAAGAACAAGCGAACACATACATTTGTGAGCTAAAGTGTCCTGTTAAGCAGCCAAAATGGATGTATTAGGATAGCCTGATATATGAGCCTGATATCATTATGTGAGTATGGAAATATTCCATTTTGCAGAAGTCTTTATGTAGTTTCTGAACCACAGTGTCTCATTGAATTTATCTATAAGAGCAACACTATTCTCTGCTCTACAATTTCCCATTTGCTGTCACCACAAAACCATGGTCTGAACATTCCTGCAGTGATGGATTTTATGCTTGTGAGGACTTAATTTCTCTATGCCTGCACTCTCCTGAACACTGCTCATTTAAGTCAGTCTAGTCAATTGCTTTTTTTTTTTTTTTTTTAATGTCAGAACCTCCGGGGTACCTTCTTACGACAATCATTAACTTAAATAGAAATCCTATGACTCATTTTCTTTCTCTCCTTTGGTCCGTCTCTGTGTTCTCTCACTTCCTATTTCTTCACTGATTTTCATTGTCAGTGATGTTCTTATTCAATTTGCGCTCCATTTGACTCAAATGAGAAGCGGAAAAACAAAAGGACTTTGTAATTCTATTTATGCCTCCTAATTTTGTAATCTATACATGCTGTTGTTCTCACATACTTTTTTTTCTACTTTTTCTGTCTTTCAGTCAACCTAAAGATCACAGAATGGACTCCAGCCTACTACAATCCTAAACTGCATAAGAAAGACGGAAGGAAATGGGTGTTTGTGGCAATGCTCTCTTAATGTGTCCTTGCCCACTGTTTTTGTGAGGCGAGTTAATATCTATCTTTCTCGAGAGAAACAGCTGGTCAGAGCAGAGAGAGGTGATGAAATTATAAAGCACCAAGAGTACTTTCATGTTTGCTGGGATAAATTGAAGAAAAACTAGTGACTGTTGAAATTCTAAAAATATTAACCAAGGTAATTTTGGTAATTGATAACACTTTTATTGATGTTTTTATTGATACATTAATGTTTTTTTTTAAGGGATAAGTTGTGAGTAACAGATACACACTCACATTGCCAAATTCAGTCTATTAATCATGCATTGAAAACAGTGGTCTTAGAATCCTTGAAAATAGCAAACCAGGTTCCTGTCAAAATCTAAAACAGAAGTTTAAAATAAAATGAAAACAATGGAGATTAACAGATGCTAAGCCGAAGACTGAGGGGAAGACAGGACTATTTATATGTGTGAAATAATTGGAGATAAGTAATCAAATTCAAACTAATGAAGGATTAGGCTAGAAGAGAAAAATACTTGTCAAATGCACTGTTTGTAAATATGTATTTATGTATTGGACATAAATGGCATACATACAATATTTCTCTATGATCAGCTTTACAGTCAGTCTTTCCTAAATAGGCAGAGACAAGCAGAAGAGAAGCATATTGCTTAATCCAGATGTATTGCTTAATATATGTATTATATATTTACAGTATTTTTGCATATAAGTTCTGTGTTTAGGGATCAGAAACATTCTGATCTGCAGCTATTTTTTCCCTTACAGCTGTAATCTCTAGAGGCAACTGGTGCATGTCATATTATCTCTAATAATCATTACAACTGACAAGGTCATAACAACTGGAAGCAATGATTATGGGTACTGTTGACAGTTCCCAAAAGGAGATGACAACAATTGTGAATGTCTGCTCATATCCACTGACTTGATGAGTGAAATGTTTTATCAAAAAAAGAAGCAAAAGTATGCAAAAGAAAAACAGCGTCCCATTTCATTACACCTAAATAGTTAAATTCATACTAAATAATGAAAGTATGAATGTCATAAAAGAGTAAGGATTTTTGTAACATTCACTAAAATTCAAGATTCAAATTCAGCTCAAAATTATGTTTTTTTCCTGCAAATGCTAAGTAATAATAAAATGGCAAAGCTAAAGCAGATAAGGAACTGCAGTTGTTCCTGACAAAACCTGCATGGACACTGCTTCTTTGAAAGGCAACCATCAGTGAAATTTGTTTTGGTCACTGGGGCTTCTTCCTCTTCATTCCTTATATTGCAGCTCTGTGTGTGTGTCTTCGACTCGTCTACCCTTTCAAAACTACTCAGAAATACATTTGTTGTGCAGTAGAGAAAAACCCTACTGCAATAACACAGTTAGTGAGGTACTTGTCAATTAATGCTTCTAAGCTTCAGTTCCAGCAAAACATAATAATATAAGCTTTATAGAAAATTAAAACAGAAAGAACAATGTGTTTGTTTTGAAACAGTGCCCTAGTGGCATATGCATATATCTGTAACTGAAAAACATGGTTAGTGGGCCCCTTAGCTGAAAATCACATTTACTTACTCTGGCGTGGTATTTATGTTGTCCAGTTTTTCCTCAGCTTATTTTGGGGTGGGAGAAAATTGCGCAATTACAAAATTGTTGTATTAAAAAAGTAACACTGTTGTTTTGTGACAATCCCTGAGTTGGCTATGAATCATATCCAGTTGGCGATTAATCATTTCTTTGATAGTATAAGAACATAATGTTGTATCTGTAATCAGTAAATACACCTGTAAACAGTTATAATTAAGACTTAAACTGAACCACTGTTTTATACAAAAAAAGAAGACAGAAAATTGAAATGTTGTTGTCTGTAATTCAGAATTTAATATTTAAAAAAAAAGGAAAGGGAGATTTATTTTGGTAAAGTAATATAGTTGGCTGATAAGCAAAGAGATAAAAAGGATCTGGTAAAAAGCTGTAATTATTTCCCTGAGATCTGAGTAAATCTTGTTCATAAGCCTCGTGAAAACTGAAGCACAGATTGTGTTTACTAATCCACATAACTTATAAACCTATTCTATAAAGATGTGTTTCCAACAAGAACATATAATCTGATTTAAGGTGAAGAATGTAGTGGACGAAAAAAAGGAAAAACATTTCCATTAAGCACGGGGATATAAATAATGACTTTAAGGATTGAAATGCAATGTGCAACAATTTGCTGTAGAGCATAATCCAGCGGTGTCTGGTGACCTTTTAAAAAAGGAAATGGTTGAGGGAGGTTTGAGGATTCCTTGACATGGTTAACTATATTATCATCCACAGACTGAAAACATTAATAAAAATTCAATTAGTATATTTGCAAAATATGTAGTAAAATGTGTGAGGTTGATGTTCTACCTGTCATAATCTGAACATACACAGGAAGGGCATTAAAAGTTTTTTTCAGATTACATACAAACGTATCTGCATTACACATGCTGGTGGAGGAAATTAGCAAAGGAAAACATATCTGATGAGTTGATAAATTACAAAGTAATTTGCTTGTTTATCTCTGCTGCTGTTTCCACACATCTATGCATGTGACTGTTAATGCAGTTGAACTCAGAGTTGTGAAAGCTGATCAAGAATACCTTGACTAGGACACTGGTTTTTCTTCAGTCTCCCATCAAATCAGAGGTTTAGCCATAAGGAAAACCTTCTGGCCTCTCACCATAACAAGCTCCACCCATTGTTAATGTGACATCGTAAATAATAAATGGACTGGTTCTTATATAACACTTTTCTAACTGTAATTATCTTTGACCTGTAAATTTGCAATTTTGCACAACAACCAACTTCATACAATGTAAACAATTTTAATATTGCATATTCTGTATATATTACCACTGTGACAGTGTTGCAACTACTTGCACTTTAAATTCTGACTACACCCACACATAAGCTACAAGTGCTACATAAGCATTTATTTTACTTTATTATTTTCTATGCTCAGAGTTAAGATTATTCTTTATTTTAGTTAGTTGTTTATTCAGTTGTGTGAAGGGAACATGCAAAGTAAGAATTTCATTGGTTGTGTTTTGCGGTATATATAACTACAAACCTTTTGAATATTCTACTCTAACTGTGCACTTAATGCACTTTATACAACTTGCCTCACTCACCCATTCACACAAGCACTTTTTTCTATAGTCTTTTTATGTAAGTTCTTACTAGCTAACATTCACACACATTAATGCATCCATCAGAATATGAGAGAGCAACTTGGGGTTAGCATTTTGCCAAAGGGAAGACTGAAGAACACAAGGGCATCAAACCATAAACCTTCTGGTTAATAGCTAACATGCTTACCACCTGAGCTACAGCCACCCCCATGGACACTCCCATAAAGAAACAATGGGTTCTAGTGGCTCTTAGTCAAGCTAGCATTTAGACATAAATATATAATCACAATATATCAAATATAATCACACAATAGCACACGATGGATGCATGCAAATAGTCAATATGAGATACTTTATGCGGAAACATTTTCTTTGGAATATAAAGACAGACTAAATTCATTTTAGTATTTCAAATTATACTTTGAGATTTCATGGGGCAAGCACTGCTTGCCCTTGCAATGCAATTGTGTTGATCCAGCTAAATTTATAACATTTCATTAAGTACTACAAAATGTCTGTAACCTCAGTTTTTTTTTAAGCATTAACCTTCACATATTAAATGCAAAAAACATTTTACTTGATTCTGTGATGTTTCAATTAAAATAAATTCAATTTTATTTATATAGCGCCAAATCACAACAACAGTCACCTCAAGGTGCTTTACATTGTAAGGTAGACCCTACAATAATACATACAGAGAAAAACCCAACAATCATATGACCCCCTATGAGCAAGCACATTGGCGACAGTGGGAAGGAAAAACTCCCTTTTAACAGGACGAAACCTCCGGCAGAACCAGGCTCAGGGAGGGGCGGCCATCTGCTGCGACCGGTTGGGGTGAAAGAAGGAAGACAGGATAAAAGACATGCTGTGGAAGAGAGCAAGAGATTAATAACAAGTATGGTTGAATGCAGGGAGATCTATTAAGACATGGTGAATGAGAAAGGTGACTGAAAAGGAAAAACTCAATGCATCAAGGGGGTCCCCCAGCAGTCTGAACCTATAGCAGCATAACTAAGGGAGGATTCAGGCTCACCTGATCCAGCCCTAACTATA
>VURO01018448.1:83725-93965 GCA_015108175.1 Pelvicachromis taeniatus | reverse complement strand
ACTCGATGATGTCACAGGTCAGGTGAACGTGACTGGGCTGGTCTCGCGAAATGCATGACGGGTTATTTGGCTCCACCAAGTCCAATAAAGTTTTATATAAACTTTATTTATCACACTTTTAACATACAGTTAGGAAAAAACAAAGATCACTTAAAAGATAACATTGTAGTATTACAATGAAAAGCAATGAAAGTGACGGGGACAATGACATAAAAAGTAAGTACAAAAAGATAAATAAATACATAAAAATAAAAGGAACAAAAATAAATAAAAATAAAAATTCCAAGTCCACACAAGTCACCGCCAATGCATGCTCGATAAAACGGGCAGAGGCAGCGTGTGTGGTGTGTGTGAGAAAGTGTTCTACAGTATTTGGTTCAGAATCTTTTTTTTCTAGATTTTCCTCCTTTAAAATTGGGTGCGTCTTATTTTCCGGAGCGTCTTATAGGGCGAAAAATACGGTAGTTTTGTCTGTGCCTGGGACTTTGCACCTTCAACTATGCAATACTGTGAAAAACATATTAGCAGAAATGGTTGCTTACTTGTAGCTAAATGTATGCTTTCTTGCTACAGTTTATGCTCATCTGTATAGTCTGTTATCTTTCAGGAAGAAATCCGCCCACAGTTTGAGGCCAAATACTCAAAGAAGGAGAGGATGAACCCTATATCTGGAAAACCTGAGCCTTACCAGGCCTTCTCTGATAAATACAGTCGCCTCGTTGTTTCCACATCTGGAATATTCTTTATGGTGAGCACCAAGTCAAAGTTGTGTTACTCGTGTCTTTATATTCATCCTTGTTACCATTCTGTTTGTGCAGGAGCTAAGTTTACTCGTTGTCAATAAGCAGATGTTTTACTAAATGTGCCAACTGCTCTTTGTCTGCAATTACAGTTTCCATTGTTCCATCTAATATTAGACTTCTGTGTATACAGACTAAAATATTCAGGTATCATATATACATATGTAAGTATGCACAGTTGAAATGTTCTCTTTTCTTGTCGCTGTCATGTCACCACAGATATTGGTGGTGATTGCTGCCGTGTTTGGCATCGTCATTTACCGAGTTATCACTGTCAGTACCTTCGCTGCCTTCGGCTGGGCTCTCATCAGGAACAACTCTCAGGTGGCGACCACGGGCACGGCAGTCTGCATCAACTTTTGCATCATCATGCTCCTTAACGTGGTAAGTTTTTGCTGTTTTTGCTAGACAATACATTTACTGTCACGGAATTTAAATGTAAATTGAATTTCCCTTTTTTTTTTTTTTTTTTTATTTTCTTTTTTTTTTTTTTTTTTTACAGCTTTATGAAAAAGTTGCTCTGCTTCTTACAAATTTAGGTAAGTTGGTAAAAGACACTTTAAAATAAGATACTCTTATAATAATCTTAAGGCCTAAATGCTACTACTCTGCAATTTCTTTTTGTATGCGTAATGTTATGGTGTTCCTAAAACGAACTCCTTCTTTCTGTTTCCACAGAGCAACCGAGGACAGAGTCAGAGTGGGAGAACAGCTTTACTTTCAAGATGTTCCTTTTTCAGTTTGTCAATCTTAACAGTTCAACTTTCTACATCGCCTTCTTTTTGGGAAGGTGAGTAAATCACAGGCAATGCACAAATACAGCGCAGGTGGCACTCAGGACACCAGTAATAGCTCATCATCACGTAAACTGTTTCACACAAATATACGTAACTTAGTCCTTATTACCTTAGTCTTACCTTAGTCTTACACTGTCCTAGTCACATTTTTTAGCAAGGTGCCTGCATAATATTAATATTAAAGTCATAAATAAGTAGGGAATGGCCAAAAGGCTTAAACAAACTATAAGAAAGACAAAATAGCAATCACCTGTCATTTAAAGCAGAATAACTTTGAGCCTTCATACATTTTAAACAGAGGTTTGGGGGGTGCTGTGCTTGAATTACTTGTATAGTTGTCATTAAATGGTAAATGGCCATTCACACACTGGTGAAGGCAAGCTACATTGTAGCCACAGCTGCCCTGGGGCGCACTGACAGAGGCGAGGCTGCCGGACACTGGTGCCACCGGGCCCTCTGACCATCACCAGTAGGCAAACATGGGGTTAGTATCTTGCCCAAGGATACTTGGCATGTAGACTCCGGTGAGGAGTCTCCTTGGCTCTACCACCTGAGCTACAGCCACCCCATAATGGGAACATTAACCCATTAACAGTTAGCTGCAGAGATTAAGTTATACATCAGTTTAAACAGGAGGATCACTGGTAAACTTTTGAAAATAAAAGTCTGTGAGGATAGCCTCACTTTTTTAGCCAGCTTCAAATGGCTGTTTGAGGAACTACAGTTTTTAGTGCATCATTGTTTGCTTCATCTTTCAGCGTTATAGGTAGCTGCGTGGGCATAGTTATCCTGATACCCCTTGAAGAGTTCACCTATGAAAGGTGTGATTAGGGAGCAAATTGGAATTTTCCTGACAGTCAATGATAGTACTGCATGTGTAAATTATAAAGGTGCCGCTGAAATGCAAGTTGGTTAGCTTAAAAATGTAAAATGTAGGTTACAAAATGTAACCTAATGCAGCGCAGTGTCTCTCATTGAGTCTATAACAGCTTTATATATTTCTGTTGAGCACTTAGATAAATCTCCCAGCTCTCATCCTTACATGAAATAAAATGGCTTTAAAGCCATCACCACTGTCCTGTTAAGTACAGTTATGATTAAGTCTAAGGTTTTCTGGATCGTTTAATTATCCAACAGCAAATAAGGTGTCAAAGGAACATTTTTTAATCTCTCTTGAAATTACAACCAAAGGGATACAAAGATGTCTCTGGTCTTTCAGTAACAGAAAAATGCCATCTTGCAATATAAAGGCTTTAAAAATAAAAGAGGTTTTATTTTTCAGAGACATTGATAATTTCAAGCATCGGCTCCATTTGGATACATTTTACAGTCTTTGAGCAAAGCCATCTCTGGGCTTAATGTAGCTTATAGTGATGCTAGACGTGTAGCTCTAATTGTGTGCTGTTTTACTTACTCCTGTTGTTTATTTCAACCCTTGGTCGACAGATTCACAGGTCGACCGGGTGCATATCTGCGTCTCATAAATCGCTGGAAACTGGAAGAAGTGAGTAATGACTTTCCTTTTCCCGGTGGGGAATAATCGCAAGGCATTACGGATTGACATATTTCTAATTTGGGCATTAAGCCATTACTGTATGGCTAACCACCAGGCATTTAACCCCCATCATCAGTGAGTGGTACTTCTGGGAACATGCAGGGAAATAATACAGTGGAGTGGTCCAAGGGGACAAAAGGCCTGAGCTGACGCTTTTAGGTGCTGAGCTAATGTTTTCCCAATTGTTTTCCCTCAGCAGCAGAAATGGAAAAAGTCTCTATAACGTGACGTGTACAGTACAAGTGTAGCCTCAGTCAGCCTTTTATTGCCATGCAGAACCATTACTGTCCTTAAAGACATTACTGCCTTGGCTGCACATTTAAAAAGCTGCTAAAGGTTGCAGGCATAAATCATAAATAAGTGTATGAATAATAATTAGAGGTTGTGACGATAGGTTTTTCAAAATAAACTGCATTTGCATTGCTGCAGTGGGTGTTTTCCAGCAAGTGATGCTTACAAAACCTGGTAGACTAATGCCTATAAGAATGACTTGCTCTAGCTATCCTGCATTCCTTCATGAAAATGAAACTCGTTTGTTTACACTTTAAAATACCATGTTGACAAAGGCTAAAGTTTGATTTCACGCCATCTCTTTCTTGTCTTCTCAGTGCCATCCTAGTGGCTGTCTCATTGACCTCTGCATGCAGATGGGAATCATCATGGTGCTAAAACAGACGTGGAACAACTTTATGGAGCTCGGCTACCCGTGAGTTCTTTAACCTTGAAATAATATAAACTTGTTATGTGTTTAGACAAAACTTATAGCAATCACATGTCATTTAAAGCAGAATAACTACCATGGTGATGTCTTACATGTATGTATATGGCGTACTAGACAATAATATACATTTCTAAAAAGTTAGTTGCCCATTTTATTTAATGCTAAATGACAAATTCGTCTTCCCATCCAAGCTAGCTAGCCAGTGCTAGCATTAGCTGATGACTCTCCACCGCTACCTCATCTGAAAATTAAACAAATAAATAAATTGTTAAACATTAGATTTCAGAACTGTTCTTCACAGCTGGGCACGTCACAGTGGATACATCCATCTTTTATATACAGTCTATGTTGGTCAAGAAACGGCAGCGTCAGACTGAAAAGCTGCTGAATGTATTG
Organism: Pelvicachromis taeniatus; assembly: GCA_015108175.1. NCBI lineage: Eukaryota > Metazoa > Chordata > Actinopteri > Cichliformes > Cichlidae > Pelvicachromis > Pelvicachromis taeniatus. The sequence goes on along the minus strand of VURO01018448.1, from coordinate 89,696 downwards.
CCATTATAAACATTCATGATCCCAATGAATAGATGGCCTATTGCTGATCTTGTCTACTGCATATACGCTCAATGCTGAAACTGGTCTCACTCCCATCTTTTTGGGGGGTTTTGCCCACACTTCGATCTTTCCCTGATAAAATGTTTTTCTCTTTCTATTAATTAATTTTTAATTAATTAATTTTTAAAACAAGCATTTGGCCAGTACTTACTTATGGTCATATACCTAGCTAATAACATTCCTATATTACTCAGGTGTGCTTGTGTGCAGCTCCAGTTACCATATGGTTACATTTACTGTGTTAAAAAACAGATCCGGAGAGATCTCTTGTTTTGCGGAGCACCTGGACTTACTGTAGTTACAGAAGAAGGTCATGCCCAGTTTTTTTTATTTCATCAGACTGATGCAGAACTGGTGGACGCGGCGGAGGCTGAGGAGAGAACACGGCCAAAATGCAAAGGCCAGCTTCCCGCAGTGGGAGAGGGATTTTAACCTGCAGCCAATGAATGCTTACGGACTGTTTGATGAATACCTGGAGATGAGTATGTTCCATGCAAGCACAATATGAATGAAATAAGCTTGGCTGCTAACCTTTGATATTAGTTTTGTATTTTAAGGTTATCCTAAAATGCACTCTACAGTTTAATCTTCAGTAACAGAATTTATCTAAATCATTTTTTTTATCTTGTGTCCCAGCAGCTTCAATCCATGTTATGTAATTCTGACACCGCACTATATTGTATTAGAGCTAGAAGCTTTTCCCCGGGCTTTAAGGAGCTTTAAGGTGCATTTGATGTTTTGATCATTGTTTTGGATTGTCATCCTACAGTTTTTATGTTCACCCATTCTCAGATGACAGATTTCAGTGAAAGCGCTCAAATAAATCCACTATATACTTGCTTCAAGTCATAAAGAGCTGAACAGGACAGAGACTGCTGCCTTACATCCATGCAGTGGTCAATAACATGACTCTAAATTCTTGCATTCCTGTCTAAAAACAACAGGTTGAAAGCATGATGAGCATCTAAAGGAGATGTTGGACATCGGGCTTGTAACAAAAAAAAGTTCAAGGTAGCTAGTATATGTTTATACAGGCTGGCTTCATTAAACCTAATAACCACAATCAGGTAAAATCTTCTTACAGCACTGGTCTTTAACTTGATAAATAAGGTTTAGGGTCAACTGTATCATTGATTTATATAGGTGCATGAGTAGATATGATTGTAAATCCCTGACATGTATCCCTATTCTTTATGATCCAGCCATGGTGATGTCAAACAGCCAAAGGAGCAGGTTAACCAAATGTAAAAAAAAATACATACAAAACGTTACAGTGTAAAGGAAATTGCTTTCAGCCAGTAGGAAACAAATAGACCCTTTTTAATATCTGTGCACTGAGGTCTGCTCGATCTGTGAGTGGTCAATAGACAAAGATCTTATAAATGTAGCTTGCTCAGGGTAGCAGGCTACTGTGCAGCACAAATGTATGGATTTACCATGGCAACCTCTAATCCTGCTTTTAATTAAATTTAGTAGTGCCAAATCACAACAACCATCGCCTCAAGGTGCTTTTTATTGTAAGGTAAAGACCCAACAATAATAACCCCACCAATCAGACAAGCCTCTATGAGCAAGCACTTGGTGACAGTGGGAAGGAAAACCTCCCCTTTAACAGGAAGAAACCTCAAACGGAGCCAGGCTCAGGGATAAGCAGCCATGTGCCGTGGCCGGCTGTAGCGCAGGCCTCTGAAGTCTTGCACTGTTTGTTTCAGTTTTACAGTTTGGCTTTACCACCATCTTCGTGGCAGCTTTCCCTCTGGCCCCTCTCTTGGCACTGATCAACAACATCATCGAGATCCGTTTAGACGCTTACAAGTTTGTCACACAGTGGCGGCGCCCTCTGCCATCACAAGCCAAAGACATAGGTAAAGAATCAAATGCAGCATGTTCTTTTATTTCAGAAACACTTTCCTGTTTGTGGGGTGTCTTTGAAGCCATTCTTTATTGGCAGGGATCTGGTATGGCATTTTGGAGGGCATCGGCATCTTGTCTGTCATCACCAACGCCTTCGTGATCGCCGTTACCTCGGACTTCATCCCTCGCCTTGTTTACGCCTACAAGTATGGACCCTGCGCTGGTCAGGGCCGAGCAGGGGAGGGGTGAGGGATAACGTTACAGTTTTTTGCTTTAATTCTGCATTGCGTAGGGAATGAATAACTCCGATGCTGCGGTTGGTGAAATCATTCTCCTCATGTGCTGCAGGTGTATGATGGGTTATGTCAACGCGAGTCTCTCAGTTTTCCGGGTGTCAGATTTTGAGAGGAGATCGCAGCCCAGGACGAACGGCTCGGAGCTGTTTGGAGAAGCCGTGAAGTACTGCAGGTGGTGTGAGAAGTGAAAAGCTGTTATTTTGAGGCAGCTGAGGTGTATGCAGAAAACACAAACACCGTGTGGAAACAGAAGTTTGTTCATTTTAAAAAGGCTTCAGCTAAAAGCACAGGATCAGCCATAAGATAATCTACTATTTTATTAATGATTATGTTAACTGAGTTCAATGTACTGAGCTCCACATTGAACTGAAGTTACAGAACGTACTTTTGGAAACGCACCAGTTGCTGCCAGTATCCCAATTTTCTTGCTCACTAATATGAGTCCCCACAATTTGTGGGGATAGGTTAATTGGAAAATTTGAAATTGCCCGTAGGTGTGAATGCAGGTGACAGTGAGTACAAATGGTTGTCTGTCTATGTGTGTTAGCCCTGCGACAGACTGGCGACCTGTCCAGGGTGTACCCCGCCTCTCGCCCCAAGACAGCTGGGATAGGCTCCAGCGCCCCCTGCGACCCTGAAAAGGATAAGCGGAAGCGAATGGATGGATGGACTAATATGAGTAAATGAGTCATCAGTGCTTCTCTACGATGAACTTTGACCTTTGTCTTTTTCCCCTCCCCTTTCAGGTATCGTGACTACAGGGAGCCTCCAGATTCTGCCGAGCCTTACTCTTACACTCTGCAGTTCTGGCACGTCCTGGCAGCCCGGCTGGCCTTCATCATTGTTTTTGAGGTCAGTCTTTTGTAATTACTGACAAATGACAGCAGGCTGCCCTTGGAATTGGATTCTTTCATATTATTTTGTGAACAGCTTTTTATCTTTCTCTCTTATTTATCAGGACCCTGCAACAGTGAAAAAGTATTCAACTCCCTTCCTTGGCCCCTCAAACTAATTCTAAGTTTATACAAAGATAAAAAGAGTAATACAAAATTCAGTTTTTAAATGATAATTTCATTGATCAAAAAAGTTATTCAATCTTACCTAAAAACAGTCGCCTCTTTGTTAAGTCACAAATTAGTTGTTGTGATTCACATTTTTTGGAAAAACTGAGTTTACTTTACGAGCCACACCCAGGAAGATCTGTTGAATCAAGAAATCACTTCAATGGAACCTGCCTGAGAAGCTAAAGAGGTCTAAAAGATCTCAAAAAGAAGCACATCATGGCACGATCTAAAGAGACTCAAGAACATCTGAGAGAACAGATAAGAAACAAAGTCATCGACATCGATGTGGAAAGGGTTACAAAGGCATTTCTAAGGCGAGCCATTATTCACAAACGGAGGAAACTTGGAGGATTCCCAGGAAAGTCCAGCCTACCACAATTTCTCTAAGAGTCCATCAGCAACTCATCAAGGAGGTCACAAAAGAACCCAGAGAAACATCTAAAGAACTGCAGGTGTCAATTGTCCCTAAAGGTCAAAGTTCATGGCTCAAAAATAAGAAAGACACTGGGCAACAATGACACCATGGGAGAGTTCAAGGAGAATGCCACTGCTGACCTAAAAGAACATAAAGGCTCGTTTCACATGTGCCACAAACTCTTGACGATCCCCAAAGATGTCTTACATGTGCCATAAAACTAACACAGCATTTCTTAAAAACAAAATGATACAAGCAGCCAGACATGGCATATAAATGTGTGACGGTCTGGCCTACTTTGCTGCTTCAGGACCGAGACAACACTCTGTAACTGGTGGCGCTAAGAATTATGCCCTCTACCAGATAATCCTGAAGGAGAATGTCAGGTCATCAGTTCATGCCCTGAAGCTCAAGCGCACTTCTGCAGTAGGACAATGATCCCACGTACACCAGAAAGTTCACCTCTAATTAAAAATAAACTTAAACTTAAAGGTTTTAGAGTGACCGGTTAAAGTCCAAACTTAAATCTGATTGAGATGCTTTGCTCTTAAAAGGGTCGCTCATGTCTGAAAACCCTCCAGTGGTGCGACATTAAAACAGTTTTGCAAAGAAAATGCCGAAATGTCTCCACAGTGAAGTGAAAGACCCACTGCCACGTGTCACACTTTGACATTGCAGTTCTTGCTACCAACGGCGGCACAACCAGCCACGTTTAGATGTATGTCTTTTTTCTCTTAATAACAATTTAAAATTGCATTTTGTATTTACTGGGGTTATTTTTGTCTAATATTAAAGGTGTTTAATGATCTGAAACATGCAAGTGTTACAAATATACTAAAAAGTGAGAAATCATGAAGGGGTTAAATAAACATTTTATAGGACTGTATTTTTATATATTTTTTTTTTCTCTAATAAAGTCTAATAGAGACATGGGTCTAGTCAATATTTTTAATCATGGCCAATCAACTCAAATAGTTTAGAGACTTAAAATTTGAAGAAGTGTAAAAAAAGTGCAGCCACAGAAGACCAGTCACGTTCTGATGTTGCTGTGACCAAAATAGAGTCATGCAATTAAAAAAAAAAACATGTTCTGCTTCCTGTGTTTCGCATTCTGATCGACCCGTTCCAGCTTTCATCGGCTCAATGAGTGCACTGTGCTATTTTAGCTCACACGCTCTAAGTAACATTGCAACTAATCCAGATTTAGGAGGTGTATAAAAAAAGCTTTTTACAAAACCAGATTAGAGTTGCTCGGGTACAGTACATTTATCAGAGAAGCGGCTCAAATAAACGTGTCACTCAGATATTTTTACCATCTTTCAACTCATTTTTTATGCTTTGGTTTGGGAAACATTTAACTAATAATGAGCCAGTGTTTTCTGTTGGGACATAACAATCAAAGCCCCCATAAAAGAAGAAAAGCATTACCACATCTTTTCACTCTAAAGTGCTGAGCATGGTGGAGGTATAGCTCTGGGATTTCTGATAAAGTTCTCTGTTTTTGTAGCATATGGTCTTTGCCATCAAGACTCTGATTGCGTACCTGATCCCCGACCTTCCCAAGGACCTGCGAGACAGAATGCGCAGGGAGAAATACCTGATCCAGGAGATGATGTATGAGGCTGAGCTGGAGAGACTGCAAAAGGAGAAAAATGAGAAGAAGAAGAAAGACAGGGTCCACCATAAGGAATGGCCCTGAACACACCAACAGGTACAGCTGGAGGGTCTGAGGGAGTTTGTGCAAGGTTTTCTTCAGCTCTATGCAACACTTGTACTGCTTATTAAACTCCCTTTATTAAAGAAGGGGAGGGAGTTAAATAGATTATGCCAGTAACTAAATTACATTAAAAATTTAGTTCAAAATGGACTGTGTATCAAAAATGGCTGCATGATGTCATCCATTTATTTGTGAAGACCAGTGTTGGGGTCGTTACTCAAGAAAAGTAATGAATTCCAGATTGCTTGTTACTTTTATTGAAAGTAATGCAGTATGTTACTTACTTACTTGCCGGAAAGAGTCATTTTTACACTACTTGTTTCATTACTTTCTAGCTACTCTGTAAAATGATCTGAAACACAGTGTCATGTAATTACTATTTAACAATATAAACCTGAGGTTACAGTCCAACACATCAGCACAAATCCCTATTCTAATGAGGACAGACAATCTTTCTTTTGGTAGTTATATGAACACAAAGCAAAGAGACCTCAAAGGGGCTGCCGCAGTGATTCTGCTTTAGTGGCATGAATCAAGCCTGTATGTTCATCAGATATCTAAGTGA
>VURO01018448.1:48188-83700 GCA_015108175.1 Pelvicachromis taeniatus | reverse complement strand
GGGTCGGCATTTACTCAGCGAGAAAATGACGCTGGACTCTTGGATAGCTTTGCGTTGGCATGCTGTCTGTGCAAATAATAAAGCTCTACCGCTCCACAATGTTACTCCACCCGAATTCAGCTGATTGTAGTGCAAGTGCACAAGATGAAAAAAAAGTGTTTGATTATTTTTTTTGTCTATTTCTGCACGGGTCGCTGACAGCTGAAGAACCTTTGTAGAAAGAGATAATTGTAACTGCAATGTAATAACTGAATTTAGTACTTTTTTTTACATATTACATTATTGTGTTATTGACAAATGTAATGTGATTACTGATTAACTGCTTAACAATTACCAAATAAATCCATTTCGGGATAAGGATTGGCTCTAAGGGCTGGGTCGGTCGGGCGGCGGTGCGCGGCCCACTTTGCGGGGCTCTTCCGTGGCTGGTGGAGCAGTCGCTCCGTTGCCCTCCACCAGCAAGGCGGGCCGTGCACCGCCGCTACTAGCAACTAGCCCGCTAGCGCTACTAGCCCGCTCGCTAGCGCTACTAGCCCGCCTGCTAGCGTACCTGCGGCTTTTAGTCTGGTGCGGCTAATGTATGAACAAAATATGATTTTTTCATAATTTCAAGTTGTGCGGCTAATATTCAGGTGCGCTCTGTAGTCCGGAAAATACGGTAATCACGTTACTTTGCATGCGTTGTATTAGTTACTGGTGTAATCTTACTTTGTAATGCGTTACACCAGTACACTGGTGAAAACCCATGTTGATGGTTTAAAGTTATCAGTTTGGCCACTGCTGTTCTTTTAGCCTGTATTGGCTGTATTTAGACAGACAGTGTGTGGCTAAAACTAAAATACCATCAAGTGTATGGGCGCCATACGCAGGCATAAGTGTCTGTTAAGTAACATAGACAGATTACACACATTTGTAGTGGCATTTTAAAGATTTTCACTCCTAAGTTTTAAAAGTTTAAAAAGGCTGAGTTCTTAAATACTTACTGGTGTGACTCAGCTATGGAGACCAAAAGCCTTTTTGTATAATGCTGTAAACAAGCCTGTTTCTGCTATGAAGGTTTCCCAAGGGAGTCTTTGGAGAGACCGTCTTGAGGAATTGCAGTATTTGGCACTAATGCATTAGCCTCAGTTTTCAGCTCTGGTGGTTGCCATTTGCTCACAACATCTGTTTAGTGCTTTGGAAATGTTATTGGGACTAAACATTTCAGTCCACCAGAACAGCTGTTAGAGTATTATATTTACTCTAGCTAGCAAATGGTGCTAACTTTTAGTCCTGACTGAAAATGTGAACTGATTTAAAGCGTTGTTTTTGTTTTCTCTCTACTATCCACAGAAATTCAAAAGCACATCTAATTTCGACTTAATGAATGTACAGTTGTATGACCAGGGAATAAAGGTTTTTGTGTTTAATACGTTTTATAGTCACTTTTACCTAATAGGCATTTTCTGTTACCAGGACATTTGAATTTATTACAGAATAAAGTTACTTAAAAAATGACATTAAAAGATAGTTTTCTGCCACAGTGGATGAATGCCGTGTATATTCAGTTCAATGTCAGCAAAATGTATTCGAACTGCGATCCAAAAAAAAAAAAGTAAATAAAGCTGTTTGTTTGTCATGTTTCTCGGTGTTTGCAAGCTTTACACGAGTGTTTCTTATTTCCAGGTAGTCAGCAGGTCTTTGGTTTTTCACAGCACAGCAGAGGGAGAGTGCCGGGTTTCCTGCATGTACTGGACTCTCATCCCTTCCTACTGCTATGTCAGACCAGCCCCTCCTGTTGGACAGTTTCTGAACTGCATCTAGCCCACCGTCACACAGTGACTATGGAGCCTATGTCTGCAAAGCTAAGAGAAGTGCTCTGGAACATTTGGCAGTGGGATTTGCTACTTTTCCCCTCCAGTTTGGACTCTCAGCAGGGTACATCTTCAGATCCTGAATGTAGATTTTAAGCGAGATGAAACTTTTCCACATGTTCTGTTTTAGATGAGAGGACCTACTCTCCTGAGCTTACTAGATAACAAACCCTGTTTACATTTCTTCTTGCTAAGGGAGTTCACATTTTGCTTTATTGTAAATAAATGTATTTAAATGAATGTCAGGCTATCTGCTCTGCTATAGTGTAGTGCAAGAAAAATAAAGTTACGTAAAGACCTATTCTATCGAGGCTATGGCACTGTCCACAGTTTGCCTATATTGGAAATGCTTTCCACTTGAATTTAGATTGATAACTGCAGTAATAAATATTATTTATTGTAAAGACATTTGACTTTCCCTTTCTTGAATATCTTGAGTCAGTAGATGTTTGTTTATTTAGACATCGTTGTCACTAACACTGCAAAAAAGAAAATGTCCTGGTAAATTCAATGCATGTTTTAAAAATACAGGAAAACAACTGTAACAATTTAATATGGAAAATCCTTTCACTGTATCCAACTGTTTTCTTTCTGTTTTCTGGTTTACAGGCAAGGGCACAAACCAATACAAACCAATTCCATTTCAATTCAATTCAATTCAATTTTATTTACACAGCGCCAAATCACAACAACAGTCGCCTCAAGGTGCTTTACATTGTAAGGTAGACCCTACAATAATACATATAAAGAAAAACCCAACAATCATATGACCCCCTATGAGCAGCACTTTGGCGACTGTGGGAAGGAAAAACTCCCTTTTAACAGGAAGAAACCTCCAGCAGAACCAGGCTCAGGGAGGGGCGGGGCCATCTGCTGCGACCGGTTGGGGTGAAAGAAGGAAGACAGGATAGAGACATGCTGTGGAAGAGAGACAGCGATTAATAACAAATATGATTCAGTGCAGAGAGGTTTATTAAGACATGGAAACACTCAATGCATCATGGGAATCCCCCAGCAGCATAACTAAGGGAGGATTCAGGGTCACCTGATCCAGCCCTAACTATATGCTTTAGCAAAAAGGAAAGTTTTAAGCCTAATCTTAAAAGTAGAGATAGTGTCTGTCTCCCGAATCCAAACTTCCATAGAAGAGGGGCCTGAAAACTGAAGGCTCTGCCTCCCATTCTACTTTTAAATACTCTAGGAACAACAAGTACCAATGTGATGACAGTCAGATATAATCAAATGGATAATAACAGTATTAATGAGTATTTACTCTCATACTTCCTCTATAATTGGCGCCAAATTGGAGTTCTTTCCAAGGTTTTTAATGAAGGCACAAACATTTTTTTAATTCATTATTTTCTTAAAATATATTTTCCGACAAAAAGGTTGAAATAAAAATGAGAAAGTAACTATTTTCTGCTTCTTCATCTGCTTCATACTTTTATTTCACCGCATTTTAGAGGAAGATATCAAGATAACTTGAAATTAAGAGTCTCTTTTAAAGAGTGTCCTGAGCCAAGATAAACAACATGAAGTGCACAACCCTGATTTTGACCCACGACTCACTCGCTTTGTGGAAAAATGCTCACCACTGGGCCACATTAACACACTGAAGTGGAAGTCATCACTGAGAGTCATCGCTGCTCCCTTGCCACACAGGGTCACCACCGCAGGTAGCTCCACATGTTTGGCAGAGTTTCACACTTCCTGATGCATCCCCAAAGGGGTTTGTTGTCCCCCGACTAGAAATTAGGCAGCAACCTTTCACTTTCCAGGCAAGTGTAAAAACCAGTACTTTTCTACTAACAGTACACAATCAGAAACTGCAGTTGTTTATTGAATCAACCGGGGAACAAAGAAAATAACAAGAAAATAATTATTCTTACATATTTTGTGAAATCAATTTAGATTTAAAACAGGGACTTTTTATATTGTCGTTTTTTAACATCACTTTCACTGCTCAAAGCTTTCATGACACGACCAGGTATTAAGTTCAGGGCTGTGAATTGTTGTGCATTTGAAATATGGAATCAAAAACTCCTCCAATCCTGGGTAACACCAGCATTTATCATCCCACGCCAACAGAGGGAGTCAGAGCCTTAATTTGCAGTTCACATTTTGCTAACTGACCAACCTCTTCAAACATACTTCAAATACCCTGATGAAGACATACGTAGAGCTACACCTAAAGACAAATTATTGAATTCCTATAAATGCCACGAGAGCCTCTAGATTTGCACTCTTTTTCTCAATCATGCACAAAGATGAAGGAATCAGTGCTATCATCAATAAGACGCTTTTTTATGCCCAAACACATCTGTTTATCAAAGGTCTGTCACTATCTGGTCATTTTGAACATACAAATAATCATAGATTAAAGAGCAGAGGATTGTCCTTCAGCATGGATTACTTTTGTATGGTGGCCTTTGCGCAAGCTGCAATTTGATTATTAAAAGCAGGGGACAGAGGAGGCAAACTGGTTTGTTTCCTATTAAGGGGACTTTTCTCCCCTGTAAGAGGATTATCCCTGACACACGCTCAGGAGTTACATAAGACCGTCAGAGGATAACATCTGACATTTCCTCATATCCTGTATTTTGGCAGCTCGGCACTCTGTGAAATCACTGTGGTTGAAAGGTAAGAATGCAGTGAACAAGTAGGAAGGGCTATGTGGAAATAAGAATGCATCACAGGGCAGAAAGAGCGAACCTCAGCATTTTCTTCTCTCACTGACAACGTTTAAAACGATCTCTGTGGTTTTCAGTTTATGTTGTTTTAAAGCTCCGTATTTGTTGAATGGATCAAAAGTCTAACATGAAAGTTATTGCTTATTGCTGAGTGAAACCACATTAAGTTGCAACCCAAATCCTGCGGTTCTATTCACTCCTGCTCATTTAAGTGCCATTTTCAAACGCAGAAGGCTGCTGTTTTCAGCTAATAAAGCCCCCGAGATAGCTTCTTGAGGCAAAACAGCCAGATGTTTGGCTGGGTGAAGGCAGCGGAGGAGACCAAAACAAAGATAAAAAGAGAGAAAGTATAAATGCTACCCAACATTGTGATTGCTGTGTGTGATGAATTTAATTGTTGGTAACATGAAGGTTACTGGGCTGTATTAGGGGGTGGCTGTAGCTCAGCTGGTGGAGCATGGTCAGCTACTAATCGGAAGGTTAGTGGTTCGATCCCTGGCTCCCCTATTCTGCATACCAAATATCCTTGGGCAAGATACTAACCCCAAGTTGCTCTCTGATGCATCCATTGGAGTGTGAATGTTAGTCAGAGCACTAAAAAAGAAATGTTTAGTGAATCGAGGGTGATTGGATTGTTGTATAGAGCGCTTTATAAGAATCAGAATCAGTCCATATTATCAGTCAAGGTAGCTGACACCCCCCTCCCCCCAAAAAATGCATCCATTATTGTGGCCCTGTCCCCAACCTCTGTTAGTGGCTGCATCAGCACCTAAACTTTGGTAGACAATTTTATTTTGCTGCTGGCTCTAATTTGGTGGACTTGCACAGTGATTTACATACAAATGTAGAGGAAAAGACAGTCATTTGTTATAATGGCTAGTCACTTCCCTGTTCTATTTAAGCACTGTGGTGTATAACCACAACTGGTGGGCAGCCTGTTAAAAAGCCTTTCTACATCTAGTTCACAGCCCCCCTGCTACCTCCTCCACTACACACCCTGGTCTCCACATATCCTCACTACGTCAGTGATTTTGACTTCATCCCTTCTCCCCAGAATAAATTCTCCCTCTCTGACACACACACACACACACAGGTTAGGAGGCAGCTGCTACACCAGGGCAAGGAGTGGGGTCTACCCCAAAGTCCTGAGGACCTGCAGCTAGCCAGGAGTCTGTGATCCTAAGTTACATTTACAACCCGAGTCAGCAGGAAACCATTGTGTGTGGTGGAAACATCTTGCGTCAATCCTCTACCAAAGTTGACACCATCAGTATCAGGCAGCTGCCTTCAACATCACATGTGATGAAGGTGCTGGTGAGATTAGTGTTTACCCACATAAGACCACCAGTGAAAACATCTCTTGGCCCTCAGATTAAATGCAGGGGTGGATGATGCAATCATTTGATTATTATGATCCCGCGGGAACAGCTGCACGGTGAGAATCGCCTTCTTTGATTTCTTAAGCGTATTTAATACAGTTCAGCTGCTGCTGCTGCTGCTGCTGAGAGGGAAGCAGCAGGAAATGTCAAGGAACATGCCCATGGATCACTGACTACCAGACGGACAGGCTGGTAATGTGTAGTACAGGAGCTTCTCAGGGAACTGTGCTGTCTCCAATCCTGTTCCCCTGGTTCAATTAGTGAGTGATGGGCAGGAGGAGGAGTGCAGGACACTCGTGGAGAATTTTGTGTAGTGGTCTGGAAGAAATCATCCGCTGAAAGTGAATAAGACCAGAGGACCGCTACACGGTCCATGTTCGGGTTCTGTTTCTGAAGTAAACCGAGATCCTTCAGTGTCTGCAGTGATGGAGATTTTCTATCAGTGGTAGTGGTGAGCACAGTGTGCTTTGCTGTGGTCTGCCAGGGGGAGCAGCATTGGAGCTAGTGACACCAAAGACCGAATAAACCAAGTGGCTGCAAACTGGATATTTTTGATGTCTTGATAGAGAGGAGGTCCCTGAGCTGTTATTCCTCATGGATCGTCCTGACTACCCTGTGCACCATTTAGTGGCAAGCACACCTCATTAATGAATTAATAATGCTAAATTATTATATTAAATATATAATATATAATACATTATTATTAATAATATTTTATATAACTTTATGAAACATTATTTATACAGCTTGTTGTTGTTTTTTCAAAATAATTTCGGAAATATGGGATAACTAAAATGTTTCTTATTCTTGTTTGCGTCATTAAATAAAATGCACATACTAAATAAAGCTCACCAGCTTCACCGTGTGTTCAGGTACAGATTCCTTTACAAATCCTTTCTCGTGTGGAATATTTGCATCGATCAGTGGCTTAAACAGAAGGCCAGGTGGCTGGCAGCACATGTTTTCTCCCCCTCACAATGTAGACAAATCTCACCATGTGCCAGAAACCCGCCTTCTTTAAATGTCAAGGCTCCAGCTGCTTACTCTGTACACGGTTAACGAGCACGAGCGACTGTTTGCACACACTCAAGCCTTAGACAGCAAGTCCCTGAAGTGACATCCCAGATCATCACTGCAAATACCAGGAAACCACAAAAAAGAGAAAAGGTAACTGAACACTCCTCACTCCTGCTGCTTTGTGGTGTGGTTGCCACAGCGACAAAGATGACATGTCCATCTCTATTTTCCTCCATCTACTACTCTTCACACTGTTTCTCCTCCATTATCTTATACTCATTCACAGTTAGGACTAGCACAGAGTACACACACACATACATTCTGATATTCTTGGTGTCTACATTGAAACATTGAAACATTGAGCATTGAAAGCTGAGCTTTTATTTCTCTTTGAAAACAGGCACATGTCTGAGGAGTTTCAGTCAGTGAACTTTTGGTTATGGCCATGTTGGTAACGGTGCAAAGCGTGAAAGTCATTTCAGTTTCAACTAGAAGCAGCGTTTCAGACAAGCTGGAGAAAAGAAATAGAAGACTGACTGAGTCTATTGTAAAGTGAAGTGCAGTAGTTCAAGCAAGAGGACATTAGAGCATGAATGACAATTTCGCAATCTCTCACAGAAACTTTTGATATGAAGCATAGATGATAAAAGTTGTTTTTAACCACTGAGCCAAGTTGCTTGTCAAACTTAAAGCCAGAATTTAATATTACACCAAGATTTTTTTGCATATGGCCCGACATGGGTGGAGAGAGGGGGTGGCTTTGAAGGCCCCACAGAAATTGTTAGCAGTGAAGGAGTTAATAAAACATGACCAGCTGAAAGGCAGCTCATTACAGGGAAGACAGAGCAGCCTATCAAAAAGGAAAACAATCAAAAGTGAACTGTTCATGCCCTCTGACATTAACTGGGGTTCAAAACTGACAAAGTGAAACAGGTATGCTGATGTAAACTGAAGACACCCTTGTTTTCTCAGCTTGTTTTCTCGCCTGACTGAGACGCCTGAGTGCTTCCTGGCTTTTTTGAAGTGTTGTCTCTGGGGTTAGCCCAGGGCCATTTAGGTGTACTAATGATTAGGGAGTGGAGAGGGCATTTCTGAAAAAATCCAGGAGGGTGGGAGTTCATAAGGGACACCCGTAGAGTCAGGCGAGTTTGGCGATCGTAAGCTGTCAGACAGCTCACACACCATTCGCCCAAAGTAACGCAAACAGAGACAGGATAATCACCTTTCAGTCACTGAGTCGAACACACACATCGGTGTGCACCAAAGTCATCTAGAATCCAATGTTAGGACATCTGCGGAAAAAGAAAAGAATGACTGTGCTGCTATCAAAGTCAACAAAGATGTGCATAAACAAACATCTGTCACCATCAATTGGGTGACATAACTGAAAGTCGTAAAAAAACAGCAGGCTGACATACCTCAAGTTTTTGCTGCTAAAGGTGGTTCTATAAGCTACTGATGTGGGCACTTTCCCAGGCCTCAGTAGAGTGCTGTGAAAGCTTTCACGTGACTAGGAATGGGACAAATGTGAAATGGCCCTACCAATGTGCTTGTTAGAAACAACTCAACAAGCACTGGATCATTTTCAGGTGAGCAAGCAGTTGCCCATTTTCCACATTAACGCACTCTTTCACTGCTGTGTGAAAGAAAGAGAGATAAAGGACTACCCTTTTCAACAATATTGTAAGATCCCATCACTGGTGTGAGAAGCTGTTGGTGACTCAGCAGGTGCTGAAATTATGTGGATGAAAAATAACATCATAGTAGTAATAAAATCAAGAACTCTGTTGAAAATGAAGATATGTGACTGAAAGGGGAAAAAAAACCCATTGAACATGTAGCCACCAAAGATAGTAGGTCTAAATGTCCCACCATGTTTCGGATACAAGGGGGAGGGGAGCAAGTGACTGAGCAGGTCTTAAACACACCATTTATTCCAGAGAAGGAAAAAAAACAGAATTAATAAACACAATTTTAAACGACACTTATGCAATAAAAGATTTTTCTCTGTATGCTAAAATCCCTGCCGACAGGAATAACTATACGTTTCTCGTACACTACAATAGTGACAGAGACTGCATACAGCAAGTACAAGTACAGCAGATCTTATTTTATACAGACCTGGGAAGCATCCCAGAGATGTTTCTGATGCACAAAAAAAAAAATTGTTAATTTTTAAAAGTCCTTCAAACTGAGAACATCGCATTTATTCTACTCTTGTGAAGCCATTTGGCTGATAATACTTAGTAACAGGGACATTTGCACATCTGCAGTGTGCAACACTGGACAGATAATGAGGATTAATAACATGCCTTACATAGCAGATCACATCTTCTCCAGACACTGACCCTACATCCAGACTGAAATATTTGATCAGACAAATTTAAGGGCAAAGCAGCCAGTGTTTTTCTCACAGAGGAAATTACTTTGTAGATAAGACACGCTTCTTGCCTTCTTCCCACAGAATATGGGTCAGCTTCAGCTGCTGTATCAGTGGCCCCTCGATTGAGTCTCTCACTGTCTCGTCGCATGCTGCACCTCAAACTGGCTGTCTTAGAACCAGTCATTGCCTTTTGAAGGGCAATGTGCTAGCCCAGGAGAATATGTGATTCAAGTTGAAACCTCAGACTTCACATACAGATGTAATGTAACTAACATTTAAGCAGACAACAACAACACAAGAGCAGCAGCTACCACCCGAACTGTTTAGCAGAGAGCACTTTCTGTAGCATTAAATACGACACATACAGTAGGACTCAATGGCATCAGATACAAAAACGAATTCTTATTAAATGCTCTATTTACACAGGAAATGTCAATGCGTTTGAAATCTCTTTCACAAGATAGACAGCTATACAATAAAATTACACATTGTACACATAATAAGAAATTAAGAAAAACGGTGTAAAAAAAAAAGCAGATTGTAGATTTGCAAGAACCAAATAAAGGGAGGAGGCATTGGCATATAAAATTACATCATCTGCATAAAAATGTATACAAACTGTTTTGGAGGCTTTGCTTCAGGCTTTGTGTGTGCTGACATAAAAGGGAGCATTTACATGTCATTTGATTTTTTTTTAGAAATTCGGTTGAACACCACCTACTCAAGTTGGAGTCATTATCGGCGCTACATGTGCTAGATCAATAAAAAAAAAAAAACATTAAAATGTATCTGTAAAATTAATTGGTTTAATGAATCTGGTTAAATAAAATTGACTTGATTGGTATATGTTCAGTTTATATCGACCAGCTTTTTCTCAATGATTAATTTTTTGAATGTAAAAACCTTTGATTTCCTATTTTTCATTTGTATTTTACTCAGATTTATTGCTTCGTGTTTATGAGGGCGAGGAGTCATTTACTTGCATTTTACATTTTCTGTCTCACATTTTGAATGTGTGTGAGTTCCAGTTACATTGCACAGTTTGCACTGCTGTAACTTCACAGTTGAGCAGCATTTAGTGGTTTTATTAACATATAAATATTAGCTTGCTTATATGAAACATATTCATACAGCAGAGAGCACTTAAAGCATCCTATAAACCAAAGAATTAGTCAAATGTGGCGCTTCTCAAACTCTGAACTGACTGGTATGTAACTAAGGCTTTTCAACACAGCTAGATTACTTTGCTGTTAGGTGGCTTGACTAAAGCTACACCCATGTCAGAGTGATAATGGGTATCAGGACAGTGATTATTAACTTTCTCTCTGTTTCTGTGCTTTCCACTTCAGGCTCTGTGCTTAATGCTTTAGGCTCTGTGCATACTCAGCCATGGATGTTTTCAGATAATAATCACAATACTGAAAAAAGCTACATATAAAATTTTACCAGTAAAAGGAAATACTGCAGAAAACTGTTATTCTTGGGATTTAGCACACAGAGTAAAATTAACATTTTAATTTGAATTAAATATTTTAATGCTGGGTGTCCAGACCTTTCACCGAGTGAAAACATTTGGAGTGTAGTGAAACTAAAAATACGACAAAGAAACCAGGGACTGTTAAGCAGCTGGAATCCGAGACAGGAATGGGACGTCTTCTTCTCCCAAAAGTCCAGCAACTGATGTCATCAGTCCCAATTTTTGGGATAAACATGTATAAACATGGCCAATGTTTTTGAGACGTGTTGCTTCCATTAACTTTAAAGTGAGCAAATATATTACATTTACATTTCTTTATATTAAAATGGTGCAAACATTTGACATAATTGTGCTCTCTGCTGCCCCTGTAAGCAAGCATCATAAGACATCCAGGCACCCTTTACCCCCACACTTGCTAATGTATATGTTGCACTGCCATTGTCACTGATTCTGATGGAAACTTTGGTGACTCTCATGTAATATGCAGGAATTATTGAAGACTGTTTTTGTTTTCTGATTCTAGCTTGCTTCTCCTGCCCATTTCCCCATGTCCTTGTTTCTCTCTGTTTCTCCCATTTGTCTGTGTTAGCTGCTTTGTAGTCACGTCCAGTTTTATTTTAGTAGTCTGTGTGTGAGGGGAGCTGCTTGCTTCCTTCCTTGTGATTGTGTGCCCTGCACTCATAGTCCTTTGTCAGTTGTCAGTGTGCGTTTGCTGTCCGCCTGTCATGTGAGGACCCAGTATCCCTCTTGTCTCCATGTTAATCCCTCTGAGTTTATGCTTTCCTTTCTGGTCCTAGCTGTTAGCTGGGCTTTCTGTTAGACTCGGGGCTTATTCACAATCCAGCTCAACTTGTTTTATTAAAGTGACCTTTTTACATCCACCAGCCTGTTGTCCTAGCATTTCTACATGGGGGAGTTCTTTTACGAGTGCTAAGAACACATACATTCAGAACATAAAAGACAAGTTCTCTAGCACACACAATCTATTTGCTATATAATGTAGTAGAGATTTGCACCATTTTATTAGGCTGTATGTGTACTCAATCAAGTATGACAGGTCCCTCATTAAAGCTATACTCACAGCTAAAGTCAGGTTTGTGTCTGAGGGGCATTAACAGCAGTACATAGAGTAGCTAGAGCAGATGATGATGTGTAAGATGAAGCACTGAAGGCCAGGGAAATTTTAATACATGGTATTAAAACACTATTTATATCCCTCTGTTTGCATAATTTGATGTCTTATGTCAGTGAAATGACACAAGCTGATCTTTTCAGTGATTTTAAATTTGGGACCTGCGGTTTTGCACGATGAATACATTTTAATTTGTGCATTTATTCATTCTCACCTGGTGTTTAAAACCACAGATCAGGTTTGGATACTCAGTCCTTGAAGTTTAACTGCTGTAAGTGGAGACCATTAATGATAGCTGAGGGCTACGATCCACAACCGTTGCTTCAAACGCAAAATTTGCAAATCTGAAAATCCTTTGGCAGGTAATAAGTGTAAAAAAATAATTGCACCTCATTTCTGCAATTAAGACCTTTGCTGTTGTGGCTGTTTTTTTCCAATGAAATAGGAATGTGTTTCTTGCTGGTGTTTCAGGGAATGTTTAAGGCATCTGACATTGCTGTTCATCCTGGAGACCCTTGCTTATTGAGTTGATTACAGCAGCATGAGTGTACAATACCAGTCAACCAGCTTATTAATGGTGTCCACTAAGATCAACAAATGTCATCAATAGCCAACATGATCCTCCAACATTGTACACAGATACAAACATCTTTTTGAGTATAATGTGAAGTAAATCAATAAAGTATTTAATGAAACATATGCAATGCTGCCGTCATGCACATATGAATTTGATTGACATTGCATTCTTAATCCATGGGGTTTAATGTGATGTTGACCCACACTTTGCAGCCATAATCACTTCAGCTCCTCTGGGAAGGCTTTCCACAAGATAGCAGGAGTGTAGAAGTGTGTTTATGGGGATTTGTGACCATTCTTCCAGAAGAGCATTAGTCAGGTCAGACAGTGATGTTGCACGAAAAGGCCTGGCTCAGTCTCTGCACTAATTCATCCCAAAGCAGCTCTATTGGGTTGAGGTCAGGAAACTGCAGGCCAGTCTCATTCTTCCCCACCTAATTTGCTTCATGTATTTATGGATCTTGCTTTGTGCATAGTGTTGTTGGAACAGGAAGGGGCCATTCCCAAATTGTTCCCACAAAGATAGTTCACTGAAACTAAGGGGCTGAGCCCAGCTCCTGATACCCCCACCCCCTTCACAAAACTTTAAACTTGGAACAATGCAGTCAGACAAGTATCGTTGTCCTGGAAACCACCAAACTCAGAATGGTCCATCAGATTGCTAAATGGAGAAATATGATTGGTCACTCCAGCGAAAAACATTTCCACTGCTCTAGAGTCCAGTGGCGGTGTGCTTCACACCACTGCATCCGGCGCTTTGCATTGCACTCGGTGACGTAAAGCTTGGATGCAGCTGCTCAGCCATGGAAACCCATTCCCGCTAATCTGAAGTCCACAAGTTTTGAGATCCATTGTTATTGACTCCAGAATGTTGGCAACCTTTGTTTACTATTCGGCTCAGCATCTGCTAAACCCACCCTGTGATTTTACATGGCTTCATGGCTGAGTTGCTGTTGTGCAACCAGTAGAGTCGACTCCACTGGTTTCACAACAGCTCTACTCTCTCTCTGTTGATATAAGTCAGTATAGCGCAATTCAATTCAATTCAATTTTATTTATATAGCACCAAATCACAACAACAGTTGCCTCAAGGCGCTTTACATTGTAAGGTAGACCCTACAATAATACATACAGTGAAAAACACAACAATCATATGACCCCCTATGAGCAGCACTTTGGCGACAGTGGGAAGGAAAAACTCCCTTTTAACAGGAAGAAACCTCCGGCAGAACCAGGCTCAGGGAGGGGCGGGGCCATCTGTTGCGACCTGTTGGGGTGAAAGAAGGAAGACAGGATAGAGACATGCTGTGGAAGAGAGCCAGAGATTAATAACAAGTATGGTTGAATGCAGGGAGATCTATTAACACATGGTGAATGAGAAAGGTGACTGAAAAGGAAAAACTCAATGCATCAAGGGGGTCCCCCAGCAGTCTGAACCTATCGCAGCATAACTAAGGGAGGATTCAGGGTCACCTGATCCAGCCCTAACTATATGCTTTATAGTTAGGGCTCACCCAACAGTCTCTTTTTTTTTCTGTCATAGATAAGACAGCTTATTTCATTACACTTTGGTTCTAGTCTTCACAATGCCCAGCACTTATAATGCTTATAATGAATAGAAGCAGCAGTATTGAAAACATCATCCTCTGTAATTACAAGACACATGATTTCTCCAGTGTGTCTCCCCATGCCTGAAACATCTCACCTACAAGATATGTAGGAGGTATCCTAATCAGACGCCTGGAAAATGTGTGCAAACCACAGTCCCAAACCGAAAGGCACAGGGATGCAATCAACTGGCCCGCCTGGGGAAGCTCCTAGGTACAGCTCTGAGCCTGTGGGATACAATAACACTCACCATTCCAAGTAGGAAAAAGTTCAGCCCCTCTCCGGGTAACTGTTTCTAGTGTTTAACACTCAGATATGCAAATTCTTCACTACCCCCATCTAAGGTGGTTAATCATGGAGGAGATATAAATATTAATATGCAGTATAACAGCACCTAAGTATTTAAGTTGGTCTCTCAGTAATGGGTCAAATTACATTACATTGAGGAGTTGCTAAAGTCGCTTCCCTTCACTACACTACATACCCGCAGACACAAGAAGCACATGGTCATGTGATTACAGCTCATAAAATTACAACTGTCATAAATAACCACATCATTGATAACAACACAATTCTTGGACTTTCAACAGTAGACTGATAACATACAGCTTGTAAGTCATACACAAAACTAAATGCAATGCTAAACAAACCATGGTCTGCTTTCAGACTATATTTCCTGAAACATAGAATCTGAATTCTACATATTTTCCAAAACGATTAAATGCCCTTTTATAAGACACGTTCTGTAACCTGCCGAACATCACAAACTGACTTATTCTCAGTGCCTACTGGAAGTGTGCCATGTTCTTCTCATCACCCTTGAGTGTAATAAGTGCTTAAAGCCCTTGAGTGGACAGATGGCCTGTTGAACTCGAGCTAACCTAAAACCATCCAGACCAGTACTCTTCAAAGCTTGGCTTCAGCCAGCAGTCAGGACCCAGCTGGTGTTGGTTCTAACCATGTAATCAGGGACTAATTCACATCAAGGATGCAAAATGGATCCAATGACAAATATTTAATGGGCAGGCAAGATTAAACACCTGCAGGCATTGGTTGATTGATTGATTGATTTCAAACGTGTATATGTAACTGAAAAACAAACAAAATTCATTGTAAATAGAAAAACAACAAGTGAAAGATGTCGAGTTGCCATGATTATCTCTACATACCACACAGTCTACATGCTCGGAAAAAAGTAGGATGCAGTTCCTGGCTTGCCTACTGTTTAAAAAATGGATAGAATGGTTAAAGCGACAAACCACGTGATTCTGATGAGACAAAAAACCAAAGAGATTTATGATGTATATGCTTCACATCCTGTGCATCTGTAACAGCAAGCCATCTGCAAAACTGTTGGTCCAGCGTCCCATGCATATCAACAGCCTACATGAGTGATCGCAGAGCAAAGATGGACACTTTGGCAGAATCCCCAGAGGCCATCCCCTTTGATGATCGGCACCATGGAAACATACAGTGATTTATCTCCCACAGAGTCCCGGGTGGAAAGCTCATAATTACCAGTGCATTGTGATTAGACTGAAGTTGGGATTATAAGAGACCTCATTCTCACTTCTCTTTCAGCTAATCGAATTGACTCGTCTTCAGAAATGAGAATTCCATTGATTTTTTTTTCCCCCCTCCTTCATGTTGCCAGGTATTGAGCTGGACGTCTACATGTTCATTCAGGAAACTGAACAAGAACTCAAGAGGAGAAAAATACAAAAGCTCTCAGAGCTTCAAGCTTAGAGTTTACAGCCTTGACAAACTGATTCAGTAAAGAATACTTCTGTGTGGCATGAAAGCCTCCATCTGCTAGTGTCAAACTGAAGCACACACACACAATCACACACACACTGTGGTAAACAGCATAGGCACAGAAAGACATTTCAGAAAATTGAGCCCCATCAGAATGGAGCAGACCAAATGTGGCAACATTAAGTGAATAAATAAGACAGGGGATTGATGTTTTCTATTCCAACACTTTACAGATAAACAGTGTTTTAAAAGAGAGGGGATTATGGGAACCCTTTGCTCAGCTTAAAGCCATCTGAATTATTGTGCCTCGACAAGCAAATCCTAAAATGCTGCTCTTCTTTTAAAATTAAAAAAAAAAAGCCTAGGGGAGTTATTGTGAGCTGCAGCTGCTTGTTTACATATTTCCACAACTCAATGCACTTTCTCTGGCGCACGTTTTTGTAGTGCGATGCAACCGAGCAGCGATGAAGCAGACACTCCGTTGCAGAAAATGCCACAGGCATCTTTAAGGTCACAGATGTTTAATTACAATGATGTTATCGCTAATGAACCAAATTGTCCTTGGCAAGCCGCCATTAACGGCATAATGCTACGACAGCTCTGCTGCCATGGGGCCGGCTCAGAAATCTCAGCAGGCGCTATAATCCTTTAGCTTCCAAGAACAAAAGTAAAGTTTCCAAATAGCTGTACACGCAGAGGAACCTTTCCAAAGCGTGAGCCTTCAAACGTTACCGGAGGAGATTTGAAGGTATCAGTCACACAATAATATACTCACTGTTAAAGATCTCAGATTTCTTGGGCTAATGTGACCTGGGAGTTATTTGAGGATTTAATTTTGTGGTGCAGATTTCCATGTCACGGAGGATGACTGTTGTGCACTACTGAAGAGCTGAAACATAGACTATATATGTGTATTATTGTAGGGTCTACCTTACAATGTAAAGTGCCCTGAGGCGACTGTTGTTGTGATTTGGCGCTGTATAAATTAAATTGAATTAAATTGAAGAATAGAATTTGGGTCAAAATCACGCACACAAATGGATTTTATAAAACAAATCAAAACAGGATTTATTAACACATTCAGAAGATACTGATTTTAAAAGACACATTTTTGCTGGTTAGGCAAACTGAAGTTTTCTGTTGTGGCAAAACAATGTGTCTTGAGGGCCTGGTTTACTCTCTGAACTATACTTTCAGATGATTTCTATCTGCAGTCAAAAGTTTAAAAAAAAATTGGATAGCAAGTTACTGCTTACTACCTTACTTCAGTTGCAGGAAAGACAAACTCAAGAGATCATAAGCAACAAGTAAAGCTCTCCCGGTCTGTGTGCAGTAGAGTAGAAACACAATCAAACGTGGACAAGTTTCCGCCGGCTTTCAGGAGCAATCGATTTGTAGAGAGTGGTCGACTGTATCCACAGGCAGGACTGCACGCACAACTCATTTCAATACTCAGATATTGTGTAGATCACTTCTACGCTGTACTTCTACCATGAACAACTTGTACGTTGTGAGAGGAATACATTACTTACAAAATATTTAATGCATTATATGAGAACTAAAATAAAGTGTCATGTAGAGCCAATCTGTTATGATATTTTAGTATTTATAAGTAGTTTGTTATAAACTTGTCATAAGTTTGAATATTCTTAACCATCAGTATTTTACTTTGGTATAAATGTGACATAAACATACGCCAATAAACACACTGATTAGCTGCTTAACAATTACCAACTAAATGATAGCTATAACATAATTTCCAGACTATAAGCCGCTACTTTTTGCACAAGCTTTGAACCCTGCGGCTTTTCTAAGGTTTTTTCATGATTTTTGTGACATCGTAAGAGGATTTGTTTTGGTTTGCCATTTTGCCTGGCGGAAAGGCATGTGATCAGACACGGAAAAGAGTGATATGTTGGTCACATGTCCGTCCACCAGCCAAAGTAGTGCCGTACGAAAAAGTGACTAGATTAGCAAGCTGGCTCTCGCTAGCCCTGTACCCATATCTGCAGCAGGTCTCCAAGGTGAACAGCCTCTGGCATGTTAGAACAAGGCAGCTAAGGGAAGTCGGCAAGTCAGATCCATAACTTCAGGATAAGGATTGGCTCTAAGGGCTGGGTCAGTCGAGCGGCGGTGCGCGGCCCACTTTGTGGGGCTCTTCCGAGGCTGGTGGAGCAGTCGCTCCATTGCCCCCGCAACTAGCCCTCGCTGCTAGCGCTACTAGCCCGCTAACAAACCTGCGGCTTTTAGTTTGGTGCAGCTAATATATGAATATACAACACACAGTGTTACATGGGTCAAAATTCAAAATAATCTTGAACGATCGATCCATTCACACTCACATTCACAGCTACAGTCAATTTCATTAACCTAACATGCATTTCTTTGGCTGTGGGAGGAAGCTGATAGAGTAGGTGTAAACCCACTCAATCACTGGGAGAACATGTAAACTCCACACACAAATGTCCCGGCTGGCTGGTGGATTAGAAACCAGGCATTCTTGCTGTGAGGAAACTGTGCCACCCCTAGTTTTATAACAACCGATTTCACAAATATGACCAGACATCACTGTTTATGTGCAGCAGGATAAGCTGAAAGCACAACAGGAACGTGTTATCCAGTTTTATCTTCTACTGGCTGTGAGCATAATGGGAGCAAAAAAGGAAGTGAGGCGATTGCAGAGCCACAAAGTCTTTAAAGAGAAGATGTCAGGGTGGATGGATGAGTTGACAAAACACTGGGCTTTAACTATAATGTCCATAAGTATACATAAGTCTGTCTTGAAGTATTTGGGTTCTTTTATGGTTTTTATTTGGTGTTTTTTTGCCCCTATCTAAATGAATGGGGAAGAGCAACTCATATTAATTTGAGTGATCACTATGGCATATAGCTTATATAATGCTATATAGCATTAAACATTATGTAAATGGATTTAGTTAGCCAAGAAGAAAGTACAAAAATTCATTTTAAAATTGACGTTTTTTCTGTGATAACAAATAGAGAGGTATAACTCCCACCAGTCAGTCAAAACTCACTGAAAAGTCCGGTGAACCTCTTCTATGCCCAACAACATGACTTTTCGGGAGTGGGGGCAGGACAACACCATACCTGCCATTACAGAGCTCTCCCGTAGATTTCTATTCAGGATTCTTTGAGTGCCACGTCTCCTACATTGTTAAACCTGGGTATCAGCTGTTAAATGCTGGACAGGTGGTGTACAGCTGGTCCACGGCTTTTCTATTATTATTTCTCTTAGGTTTTGGCACTTGCTTACATTTAACAGCTCACAGAAACAATGGACACAAGGCCAGAAACTTTGGGTTCAACATATCATTTGGGAATGGAAAAACTTATGAGGTTACCAATGGGCAACTATTCATAGTAGTATTTATATGGTGACAGATCACAACAACTGTCGTCTAAAGGTAATTTATATTGTAAGGTAAAGGTCCTGCAATAACAGACAAACCCCAACAATCAGATGACTCCCTAAGAGCAAACAGTTGGTAACCGTAGAAAGGAGAAACTCAATTTTAATAAGAAGAAACCTCCGGCAGAACCAAGCTCGTGGAGCCATCTGCTCACAGGAAGAAGACAGGACAGACATGCTGTGAAAGAAAGGCAGAGATTAATTGTAACTAATGATTAAATGTAAAACAATGTATGAACACGGAGAGGTGAGTGAAGAAGAAATGAGCAGTCCATTGAAGGAAGCTCCCAGCAGCCTACACCTATTGCCGCGTAACGCAGGGAGGGCTCAGGGTCACTAATCCAGACCTAACAGATTCATGGAAAGTCCTGGAAATACCTTGATGACGATCTGATCGCCTTTTCACTGAAACAATAAAATCTAAAAGACTGGTCTACTTTTATTTTATTTATTTTTTATTGTTGTTGTTGTTGCTGTTGACTTTTATTAGGCTCCACTCACCTTCTGACCAATTAGGCTATGACACACTGGATTTGCAGAGTGTGCGGTGCTGATGCTGTCCTCTCTGCCTCTGCCGCACCTTCTCCCTCTTTTCCTTTTCCAGGGTGCCCCGTCTCCTCCTCTTGGCATCATCCACTCTCGCATCGTCGCTGTATTGGCTGATGTTTTGTGCTTCGTATTTACTCGCAGGACGACCCCTCCCACGGTCACATGTAACCCGAGCTTCAGGTGAACATTTCTGCCCCGGCGCCTCTCCGTGGATTGCTCAGACGGTTGAAAACGATGCGCTTTGCTGCGAAAAGCTCCAAGTTGCTTTTGCAGAATTCGTGAAACGGGACCAGGTCGCCCCCAAAGAGCGCGTCTGGATAACGGCACGATGATTTGAGCGGGCAGTAAAGGTGAGCTGGGTTTATGCTGTGCGTCTACGCTTTAGTTCCTTCAAAGTCGCAGAAAAAGGCTGGTTGGTAATGCTCTGCGGATGCCGTTTGTGGGGGAAAGAGCAGGAAGGACAAATAACTGATTAACTAACGCGAGCGTTGTAGATGAATAAGTAGTTATGAAAATAATGTAGACCCGCAGTCGTGTTTTTATATTTTTAAACTATCTTTTTCAGGTTGTCTAGACATGTAATGTAGTTTGTGTATTTCTTTAAGGTTTGTAACTAACAATCAGGTTTTTGTTTAAGTAGCAGGAAATCGTGTTTAGAATACATATAAGGCTTGATTATGGATATGCATTTAAACGTGTATCCAACATGTCTGGGTATTTAAATTGAAATGAGGTTTGCAGAAGGTGGCACTAACAAAGAGGCTCCGAACACAGCATGACTGTCACTGCAGCATAAGAAATTATTTAAATGTTTGTTGATTATCACATTAATTTCTGTCAGTTGTTTAGTGATTACTTGGCTAACTGGCTCCTCTCTGAATTGACTTCTGTTTTTTTTTTCTTCGTGCCTCTCTGCTATTAATTGCTTCACTGCTCATTTCTTTAAATTACCATTATGAGAGAAGTTTATCAGGGAAAACAGCTGCTCGTTATTCAGTGACTCTTGCAAAGTGTGTGATTGACATAATTAATTAATAATTCTGACATATTCTTGGTGTTTATTGTATCTGGTCTGATACCATTTTTTCTGAATGGATGAAAAGGTCTACACAGATTTAGTGATGCATTTGTTAAAATTGAGGAGACAAATAGAAAGTAATTATTGGAAAAATACACGGTCTTTATGTACTTGTCTAAGCTGTTTTTTATTTTTTTATGTACACTGTGATACTAACCTGTAAACAGATGGAAATATTATTACAAAAGATGTGGTACTGTGAGCAGCGAAGTAACCAGACTGTGTTTGTATTGGTGGGGAATTGGGGAGGAGTGTTACTGTTGTGCACATATCAGGTTACACTTGTTCCAGTCTTTACTACCAGTTGTCATGTACGGGTGATGCCAGCAGCAATCATTGTTGTATTCAAATGTGGATTATAATTTATTTTTAGAGTTTGCATGCATGTCATGTCTTTACCTTTTCCAGTCTTACTGTGTGTTCTTCTTGTCATCTCAGTGCCTTTTTAAAAAAAAATTTTTAAAAAAGGTAAATAGAAAAAAACTGTATTCTGACATCATTATCTACTATGTAAATGTGTATTTTTATTCTCAGGTAGTGTGATGCATTAATTTCGATTTTCTTTCTCTTTTACGTTGCTTGTTTTGTCTCTCCAAGCTGTAGACTATCTGAGGATTATAAACCTGACATGTGTCCACCTAATGAGACGGTAACCTGAGGTCCATCCTGAGGAAGAACCAGGATGTATTCCTTTGCCTTGGAGCTTTTAGGCAAGACCAATGTCCGGGGTTGTTGTAATTCCTCTGCTGCAGGAGTGCTGCTCCTGCTGTGTCTCGGCTTCCCTCCCTCTATGGTCGCTTGCCCGCCGTCCTGCCTTTGTGCCAGTGATATAATTTCCTGCAGCGGATGCAATCTGTCTGTGGTGCCCTTTGATCTACCAGGTTATGCCACACGGCTGGACCTTGGCCACAACAGACTCGCTGTCCTGCATGTGGGCTGGATTTCCCAACCGTTGCAATGGCTCGTTACGCTGATTCTCAGCAAAAATTTCATAAGACGCATTGAAGTGGATGCCTTTAATGTGACACCACATCTCCTCCACTTGGACCTCTCATCCAATCAGCTGACAGTGCTGAACTCATCCATCTTCACTGGGATGAAAGAACTGAAGGAGTTGCTGCTGTTTGACAATCAGATTATTCAGATTGATCAAGGCGCCTTCAGGGACCTCCGCAACCTACAGAGGCTCTACCTCTCTACAAACAGGCTGTCAGTCTTCCCCATAGTGATTTATGAAGAACCTGAGGGCCCTCTAAATCTGACATTTCTAGACTTGTCATATAATAAACTCTCTACGGTGCCTGTCCAAAGCCTCCTGTCCCTCACTCGCCAAAGAGGAGTTTATTTGCAGGAAAACCCTCTAGTCTGTGACTGTGCATTGCTTGCCTTGCTGGAATATTGGATGTGGAAACAGTATCCCCCTCTACTGGATTTCAGAGATGACTACCCATGTGGAGAAGGTGCAGACTCAGAGCTTGATTGTAAGGAGCATCAAATGTCAGATATGCCCCTTGAGACACAGATCTACCAAGTAGAGCCTGGTCAGTGGTTAAGAGTGCCATGCCCAGGGTTGACTTTGCCTGCTCAGGAGGGGCTTGTGGTGTTTTGGGTCACCCCTACAATGGTACTGAATTCCTCAAACAGTGATCTAAGTGCCCGCCTCGCAGTTCTACCCAATGGCACCCTCGAAGTCCGAGAAGCGCTGATAGAAGATTCTGGTACATATGGGTGTGTCATACCCCGTGGACATAGCTACAGCCCCAGTCACTCTCTGGAGGTCACAGTGGTAGTTGGAAATATAAGCATTACCTCTGCCAGCGGTTCAGCGCATCGCACTAGTGCAGAAAATTTCAACACTGCATTTACCACTCTTGCTTCTTGCGTGGTCAGCATCATATTGGTGCTGCTGTACCTCTACCTCACCCCCTGTCGGTGTCGGGATGGCCGGGGCGGGGACTCGAGAGGCTGCGGCGGACGAGCCATTATCCTATGTTCAGACCCCAGAGAAGTGGAGACAACACAGCAGCGGTCAAATGGGAAGAAGGTGGTTTTCTTAGAGCCTCAGACTGAAGACGCTGACACTGGCAGCACCAAAACTGCAGCAGTTAACGTGGGTCATGTCACTTCCGATGGCATTCTTAAAAATGGAAGTAGGACAGAGGGACAGCCCCTCACAGACCCCACTCACTTGGCGTAGCAAGAAAAATAACCTTTTGCACATTTCTGTACAGCGTGAACCCAAGTTTTTTTTTCTTTCTCACTGTCTTGTTTCAGTACATCATGAAAAAATCCATTTGATGTGAGTACTGCACAGTGATTCTTGTGAAGTCGTTATGCACTGTGGGGTTTGGGTGTTTGGTCTAAAGAAGAAAATGCAAACCTTTTGTGGGCAGAATTTCAATTATGTCTCGACTGTAAGTGGTGTCTGTTTTTTTTTTTTTAATATTACAAGTTCATATGGAAATTTCAGTGTTACCGCAGGAAATTGCTACAGCAAAGATCACAAAGATAGAAATGTGGGTGGGTTTTTTATATTGGGCCGAGAGAAATATTCACACCTGATGTGATGAGCTGTTAGAGGCAGTGGCGGCTGTTGGGTATTGTGCATGCATTTTCAATGCATTTTGACCATTCTTTTACCATCTGTCTTGTGCTGTGGGGCATATTGTCTTTGAAACATGCCAGTCATACTTGTGAATTTATCTTAATGTTGTTTAACAATGTTGTGCAGATTAAACTATGTCTGCCATTCCCTTTAAAATCTATAAGAACCTGTAAAAATGTCATTATAGACAAAAATGCACACAAAACCCATTGTGTTGCTACTGTTGCAGGAAACAAAACACTTGATGAACTGTTACAGGGGTGGTTTACTTCAAGAAGAACACCTTTCCAAAATACACCATGATGATATGAAGCTGTTACTGTCATGGCTTTTGTAAATAAAAGATGGATGTAGCCAAAAGTATGTCATCCATAGATTTGTGGTCTGCCATTTAGGGGTGGGGGAAAAAAATCAATACAGCACAGTATCACAATATTTTGCGTGGGAATATGTATTTATATAGGGACACAAAATATTAATCCCAAAAAGTTGATTCTGTTCATCTGGACGTAGCGTTTTCAGAGGGAGAAACGTTTCGTAACTCATCCAGGTGACTTCTTCAGTCTCAGCTGACTGCAGGTTTCCAACCTTATTAACTGTACATTTGCATAATGACTGAAACTAGCACCACTGAAGGAACAATGGGCTGGGAGGTCAGCTCAATGATCATTAATATGCAAATTGTCATGACCATTGATCAACAACCACTGATCAAGGCCCACTGATCAAAGGCCATTAATCAATGTCCATGAGTACCATTCATAGAGAGTCGGGGAATGGCTGCAATCACAGCATTGTAAGATGGTGACAGATGTACCCTTAGACCCCCTCCTTGATTCAGAGATGGTCTTTCGCTTTTCACGTAAATGACCTCCTTGACTCTGCGCTCAAACCAGCGTTCCTCCCTGTCCAGGATGTGGACATCCTCATCATTGAAAGAGTGTCCACTGGGCTACCTCGTCAGTCCTGGCCTGACGAGGTAGCTCTTCTGTGTTGTGCCATCCGCTTCGCCAGAGGTTGTTTGGTTTCCCCGATGTATAAATCCTGGCAATCCTCCTGGCACTTAACAGCGTACACTATATAACTCTGTTTGTGTCGGGAGACCCGATCCTTGGGGTGGACCAATAACCTTTATTTGTCACATGCAGTTTCCTGCAGTGAAATTTGACCTATTTCGACCAGATATATATTACACAAACATCACATTGGTCAGAATAGGTAGGTTTTTTAGTCATTATGCAAATATACTGTTTATAAGGTTGGGAAAAGCTGCAGTCAGCTGAGACTGAAGAAGTCACTTGCATGAGTGATGAAGCGTTTCTCCCACTGAAAACGCTACGTCCAGAACAGAATCAACCTTGGGATTTACTTACCTGGATGATTGAGCATGCATCAAGACAAAATATTGATATTTTATTAATTGAATGAAAATAAATAAATAATCAATACATTAAAATATTCTGGGAAAACTACTCTACCAACAAGAGAGCTCGTGTCCTGCACCACCATCCTGAGAAAAAATGAGCCGAACAAACTTACAATGAATTGGTTCAACCGAAAAACCATCCACATATAATTCTATAATTTCCAACTTGACTCCATCAGTCGAAGACTGACTCTGCCTTATGGCAACATTTTCAGCACGTTTTAGGGACAAGTTTGTATGGTTGGCAATGAAATTTTGCAATAATATGGTATCAAGGGGGGGCTAGTAATTCCCACCTCTACTACTCTTGTAAAGCGTCAGCGGTGCCATTTCATCCTAAATCTTTCTTTTTAAATTGAACAGAATCAAATTTGGGGAAAGGGGTACAGCTAACATTAGCAACAGCTAGCTAGCTAGCTAGTTAGCACTGTTGCCTCACAGCAAGAAGGTCCTGAGTTCAATTCCACCATCAGGCCGGGGTCTTTCTGTGTGGAGTTTGCATGTTCTCCCCGGTTACTCCGGCTTCCTCCCACAGTCCAAAGACATGCACTTAGTGGGGATAGATTAATTGGGAAATCTAAATTGCCCATAGGTGTGAATGCGGGAGTGACTGTGAGTGTGACTGGTTGTCTGTCTGTGTGTGTTAGCCCTGCGACAGACTGGCGACCTGTCCAGGGTGTACCCCGCCTCTCACCCTAAGACAGCTGGGATAGGCTCCAGCACCCCCCGCGACCCTGAAAAGGATAAGCAGATGCGAATGGATGGATGTTTGTTTATAGAGCCACTTGAGTTTGAGCTACTGAAAGTCTTGCAGTACAGTCAATCCCTAGTGCCACATTGATAAAGACGATAGTGTGATGGTGAGGCATGATGTACGTAGTCAGTGTAATGTAACGGTTACCTTCTGCCAAAATATTTAGTTTTGGTTATTCCTAATTAGGTTTCTACAGTATGCCATTGAAGGAATCTGGTCAACTGTCTGCACTCCTTCCAGGCCCAGACTTTCTCTCAAAACAGAGAGCTGTTTTATAACAGCTTTACAGTAAATTTGATAGTAAGTCTCTATACTGTTTGTTAGAGGGTGACCAGACTAAAGTCTGACACTTTTGGAAGCTATTATATGTCCAGAGTTGTAGAAGCTTGCAGTCCTCTTCCCCCCACACACTAACACATTCACTGCTGTGTCTGCATGTGGTGCATACTTGAGCCTGAAGCTGGCACTGCACAGTACCGTGTGCTGGTGTTCGTGAAATTAGAAACCAAGTAGAGTGTGCAGGAAGAGACATAAAGACACTTTAGTTTGACTTTAAAGCTACTATGAGCTTTGCTCTCTGAAGCATGTTTTCAGTGGACATTTTTGTAAATGTTTGCTAATTGTATTATTAATGAGCTTTGAAAACGAAGCTCTGTTTTGCCGCCCCCTCCCCCCACGAGCTTGTTCTATTTTAGTGCTGCTCTGCAAGGTTATTAAGTGGGATATTCTTGGCTAGGTGAGTTTGAGTCAGTGTGTGTATCTAATGTCATGCTGGCTGTGGATTTTGGAGACCAATTAGCAGTTCATTTTTTTTAAAAAAAGCTCTATTTTCGCTTTTAAATATTTATTTTTGCTTATTAATAAGACCAATGGAATAATTAATAGATTAATTGATTACTAAAATAATTGATAAGGATCCTTTTTTATGTGCCCTGCACTAATGGCACATAAAAGAAGATTAGCATAAATGGTTTAGTTTCGAGCAGGCCTGAAGTCGACCTCTCACTGTGTCTGTGCTGATGTCACTGATGTTATGGCTTCCTGTGTGGAGTTTATGTTGCTATTAGTAGTAAATTATTTGTCTGCTTTGTAGTGTATGTATTATCCCTTATTATCATGTAGGTGATCTCTTTGAAATGAACCGATTTCACTTCATTTCCCCTCAAATTTAACAGAATCGAGTGGAAGGATGAAAGCGACTAACCGCTAATGACTGACCACTTGAAATGGATTAATCTGTTCCAGCAAACATTCCTGAGGTCTTGAATGTTGCTGAGAAAGTAGAGTAAATGTGTTCTTGGCTTTTTGCTAACTCAACTTATTTGGAATGAAAATTAAGCGTTAAATGCCAAAAGGAACGTGTGTGTGTGAGACAACAGAAGTGGGTATGTATGTGGGGAAAACAACAAATTTGTCATCTGCCCATTATTATATCCACAGCACGTATTATATTTGCAGCATTGTCAGTTATGATGACTGGGTTTTTGTTTGTTAGCTCCCATAATTCTATTGCCTTGGACATTATTTCAGATGGATTAACTGCAATATGGCTTGCTTTAGTTGTTCTAAAGCTAGTTTCAAATTTCATACATAATCAAAATAGATTTATGTTTAAAAATCAATTGAATTGAATTATTTCAGTAAAAATGTATTTGAATTGGAAAGGCTTCTTGTCAGCAGATGGATCCTAAGCTCTAATACTAATAAAGTCTCACTTGGCCAGAAAAGTTCAAATGACAGACGTGGAAAATTTTGAACTTGGGAAAAATATTTATAAAATGACTCACGTGGTTTTTACCCCTCAGCCGTGAAGGGCCGATGGAGTTTTATTGTCACCCCGGCAGGCAGGTGGCATGGACATCCAATTTTGCGAATGCTATAACAAGGTGATCCAGGAGCTTCAAAATTATACTATATGTGTATCTACTAAAAGTTTCAGACAACTTTGAATGTCATTGACCTCGACTTGAAGGTCGGAGGGAAAGCTGGTAAATGCTAGAACTCAAGAAGAAGGTGACGTAGGATTTTGAAAGTGATGCCATGGGTGAGTCTACTAGTAGGCTGAGGGGTAACGCTGCCATTGCAAGTATTTTTTTTTTTTTTAGTGCGAGTTGGTGTCCTGCTTGCTTGTGTGAGAGAGTGAGAGAGTCCTATATAACAGTTGCTCCAATTAAAGCTGCTGGAGCACTGAGGCTTGAACTGTCCCTGTGGCATCAGCCCATGTGGTTTCTCCACCGCATAAGGCTTTTTTAACTGCCCCCTTTTCCCAATACACTGTAAGGAAGTCAGTTTTCAGTGTTCCAACCCATCCCAGCATTATGTAACTGCTTTGTTGAGTGGCTATTACATCTGCTTGCACGGCTTCCCACAGCACACGCATACAAACATGAAACGTGTGCCCGAAGTTATTCAGTTACTGTGGGCTGCAGATGCCTGAGGAGATT
Source organism: Pelvicachromis taeniatus (assembly GCA_015108175.1). Lineage (NCBI taxonomy): Eukaryota > Metazoa > Chordata > Actinopteri > Cichliformes > Cichlidae > Pelvicachromis > Pelvicachromis taeniatus. Next base: position 55,544 of record VURO01018448.1, on the reverse strand, counting down.
CATGGTGAACACTGTTTTTATCAGATCCCAGTTACAGAATGTGATTTTTTTTTTTTTTTTAAATCTTTGAAGGAAAATGCCATTATTTTTCTCTGAAATCAGCCACTCACTAATAATTTGCTGTGAGTGCCTGAAAATTAGTCTTTTTAGATAATGGACTCCTCTACAAAGAGAACAAGAGCATTTTTCTTGGCAAAGGCACAATTCGATTTTTGAGTTTCCAGTATTTTTATTTTATTCTCCCCCCCCCAAGCCTTCAGGAAAAATCTGTTTTAGAGTGTGAAACTGTTTCAGGCTGAAACATCTGCACATGTGTTGGTATCAGACTCATTTTTATAAACTCCAGCAAAAATAAAAATGGATATTATTGTGCACAATTTGGGGGGAAAAAACTGTTTATGCATGAAAGTAAACTGTTTCCAACGGTGCAATTGAAGTTCTCCGCGTCTCAGGAACTATACAGAAAGGCCTAAAGTCAAACATGAATTCCAGTAGCACCAATGAAGGGGAGGGGAGGGGAATCACTTTTGGTTTTTGTAGATAATGGCGGACATGCTATAGTTCCTGCTGACAATAATGTGATGATGTTCTTCTTCACCATGGGAACTGCTATGAACAGCTGATCAGATCGGCAAAGCCTGTTTTTGTTGTTGCATGCACATTTTAGGTGATTTTTGCAAAGCCATTAGTGGAAGGAATTGGGTTGAATTCATGATATGCAAGTGTAAGTCCTCCGTTTTCATATGAAAAAAATAATAATAAATTGCTCTAGCTTATTTGGTGGCAATTCTACCGGGATTTAAAAATAGATATGCAAATGGGATTGCAGGCACTCCCGTAGGCTTAGAAGGGAAAAGTGGATTAAAGCTGACATCACCTCATGACCATCTCTATCAAATCTACATTAGTTTAGGGCTGGAGTCGAATGTATTTTTGTTCACATTAGTCCCATCTTCTCTCTGCAGCTAAGGATCTGATTCACTGGCGAGACCCCAAGAAGTCGGGCTTGGTGTTCGGCCTGTCCATGCTGCTGCTGCTGTCACTCGCAGCCTTCAGCATCATCAGCGTGGTCTCCTACTTGCTGCTGGCTCTGCTCTGTGTCACCATTACCTTCCGCATCTACAAGTCTGTGGTCCAGGCTGTGCAGAAGTCCAGTGAAGGACACCCATTCAAGTAAGACAATACATGATGCTGTAATACTCAGCATATCAAAAACGTCAACCACAATCCTATCATAGGTGATGTATCATGATAATATGGTGTCATGTGGAATCGAATCCCCACCTCTATATTTGATAGAAATTTAGTGCAGCTGTAGGTCCCATGCTTTTCTGATTGGCTGGTGTTAGTCAAGGCTGCTGAAAATGTGCTGACGGACTGGCGGGTTACTGACCTGGTAGCCTGGCTGCCACTGGGTGGGTCCAGGGTGGGCTTGGGGAATTTGGGGGTGCTCCTCCCCTGGCCTGGGGCTCTGGCTGGGCCTTGGGGGCTTGGGTCCTGGTTGGTGTGTCGCCAAGGTTCTGGAGGGGTACGTGCACGGGGGCCCAGCCCTGGTGCGGGGGGGGGTGGCCTCTAGTGCATCAGCGGAACTCGGGGCCCCTTCAACAGGTGGAGAGGTCGTTACATTTGCAGGTGGGGGAGAGAGATAGGACCCCTACTGGGGTCAGCGTGGGAACTGGCCCCAGGGAGGGGCTGCTTGACTTCCCATTCCTTCCCAACTGCCTCCCTTTTCCCACTCCACCACTCCCACCCACACTTGCAGGGCCTTGGGGGGTGCAGGTGTGTCACCAGGGTGCAGGGGAGGCATCCCCCCTCTGTCCCTTTCTGGCCACCTGTGCCTCAATTTTATCCAATACGGCGTGATGATCTGATGATCCACTTGGTAAAGTAAATTGGTTGGGCATCTTTCTTGGTCTTCAGACAATAATTCTGATGGCTAAAGAACCAAACGGGACAGGCAAAAAAAAAAAGAGGCATGTTCACTTCCTGGTTTTAAGTCTTTTTTCTTTTCTTTTCTTTTCTTTTTGAAAACACATCTTTTTTTCACTATTTTCACTATTTCACAGTTTTTGGATCGGTGTGAGTTGATTACCTTTTTTTCTTGTCTTTGTTTTATTTGATGTTCGGCTTTATTGCGAGTGGTTTTATCTTTTATTTTATCCCCTGTTTTGTTTTTGTACAGCAGTTTGGGCAAATATTCTGTTTTTTGAATGTGCCATATAATTAAATTGAATTTGGAATGATTCATGAACCTTTCCTCCCATTCTGGTACAATGATGATGATTTAACTTCATTCAGAGATCTTTTTTCCCCCTCATGCATCATGTATTCAGTTCAGGTAGACCCTGTTATTGTAGGGTCTACCTTACAATATAATGTACCTTGAAGCAACTGTTGTTGTCGTTTGGCGCTGTATACATAAAATTGAATTGAAAATTGAATAAAGTGTTTTGCAGATTTCCTGTATACTCCTTTCTATCACACAGCACTGTGGCTCCAAGCTGTGCTTCCTTCTAAATAAACCTGTGGAGTACATTAATGTAAAAGCGACTCACTTCTGTCACTAATGATGTGATTAAGCAGCAACACTCCATATCTCCTGTATAAAAAAAGAGTTTTTGCTTCATTTATGTGCTCAGCTTCTTTTCCTTCTCCATCTCTCCACAGAGCACTAATAGATAAGGATGTCAGCGTCGCTCCAGAGACTTTCCGCAAACACGTGGATGCAAGTCTGACCTACATCAACCGAGCTCTAAAGCAGATGAGCCACCTTTTCTTGGTTGAAGACCTTGTGGACTCCCTAAAGGTGAGCAGCTCCAGTCTCAGCTTCTATCAGTGTCAGTGTAGTCTTCCTCTAACACAGTACCAGCCCCACTCTCTCCAAATAAAGGCTGCTCGCCTGGGTGCGGCCTTTGCTAGCGCCCTATTGGTGCAATGTTAACTTAAAACCAGGTCACAGTTGGATCATATCTCCATCCTGAGAATAACCCCCAGGATTTATGACCGTGTTAGTTGATCACACTGTGACCCAAATGAGTACTCCTTATCCAGCTGCAATGAAATGCAGACAGATCTGCCTCTAGGAGCATCCAGTCCTCTGGTTTCCTGAAAAAATACTAACTGCTGTGATCCGATTGTTTTATTGATCGGAGCATGGCCACGAGATGAACCTAAAAGGGAAAAGAACGAAAAAGCAAATCATTATTCATTTTATTCAGCTTTTAATCTTGGTCACAATTTTGTTTTTTTCCACTGTTAAATGAACACAATTGACCAGTTTGGAAATTAATGCTCAGCCAGTAGTACGCAAATCAAGGGCTCCCTAAATGACTAAGGATTTAAGGAGGATAAATGCTGTGATACTGAGCAGATGTCAGTCATTCATGTGTAAGCGCTGCTTATTGTTGAACTTGAGCTCTCTGAGTTGCTCTTTGTTTTTCCCCCAGCTGGCTGTGGTCATGTGGCTGCTGACCTACGTAGGAGCCGTCTTTAATGGAATCACGATTCTCATCCTAGGTAAGCTCAGTTTGAACCCGAATGTTTCTGCCTCACTCGCTGGGATGCTCATGCTGCAGGTCATCAGTGGTTCACAATTAAAAGGGAACAACCTTAGAGGGATCTGTGGGTGTTTATGCAAGCTGTGCTAGGTTCTCAGGTCGGTCAGGTAGTTATGTAGTGTGTGGGCTGACAGTGAGGCTTGTAATGCTGTAGGATGACTTGTAACCAGCTAACCCTGCTGCTCTGCCTCATGTGTCGCTCCTACTTTGGATTCAGTTAAATTTCACCAGATGGCTCTCTCAGGCTTTAAGTGAGCTCAGCTGCTCCCAAACTATGCATGTTCCCTGTGACGAACACTCATTGAGTCAACTCTATTCTAACGATGAATTCATCGTTGCATCATTGAATTTCACGCACATGACATACCCACATACCCCACATGTGTGTTTCGTGTCTGATCTGAACCTTTGAACTTGTACTGCTGGATTGGTTATTTTCCTGGACTTGCTAATGTGTTTTTCTCTCTGTTCTCCAGCTGACATCCTGCTCTTCACGGTGCCCCCCATCTACGAGAAGAACAAGGTGAGACGAGGTCTCAGGTTTGCTTTCAGAGCTGATCAGGTCAGCAGTTGGTAAACATGGCTGTAGCAGTGAGCTGACGAGATGAGTGCAGTCTCCATCAGACACTGAAGGCTTTATGTGGCCCGGAGAACATGAAGTCATTGGCTCATACAACATGGCCCACAGGCTCCCGTGGTGCCCGTCCTGGAGATGGGGGAACTTTGTGACTTGAGGGTATTGTAGTCATGGACTGCGAGGAATGGCAGGCACCATCATCTGGATTGGTCCCAGTTCATGGTTCACAATAGTTTAAAATTAACGAGTGTAGTTGCTGTCAGTCACATGGTCCCTGAATGTCTTTGTCATTCAGTGTTTTTCCCTGAAATGAGTATTATATCTCAAAGGAGAATCCATCCATTCTCTTCCCAGTACCTTTTTTTCAGGGTCACCTACCATAGGGCGAGACACAGCTAACACATAGAGACTAAACAACCATTCGCACCAACGGGCAATTTAGAATGACCAATTACCCCAAACAAACAAAAAAGCAAATGCCATTCTTGTTTTTCTGCCTTTCATGAATGAAACCGCTTTTGAGCCAAGCTACTAAAACATCTGTGTTGCACTTTAGCTTCCAGCAGTTACCCCGGGTGACAGCAGCAGGTTATTTCATGTATTGCTAGGTAATTTGCTTTTGCTTTTTCTTTTTCTCTGAAGTGCTAACATCTGCTCTCCATTTGTTTTTTTCAGACTCAGATTGATCAGTACATCGACCTGGCACGTACTCAAGTCAACACTACTATTGCCAAGTAAGTGTTTCAGAAACATGCCAGAAAGCAGATTTTTTGTTCAGTGATCAGGTTGTTGGGTTTCACTCCTGCGGTGCTTTTTCTCCTGCAGGCTACAAGAGAAACTCCCAGGAGCTATGAAGCGCAGCAAAACGGAATGATCCCCCAGCCACAAACCAAGCACCACATCCCCATCATCTTCTTGTTCATCACCACATCTCCCCCCCAGTTATTCCAACTCCCCAGTCTAACTCCTCCTCCCCACACCGTCCACCATCAGCACCCTACTACACTGAAACTTCCTAGATAGAAAATCTCTGAGCTACTCAATAATCAACTACTGTGCAGCTTAACTTGCAAGCATTAGAAAAGAACTGTAACTGTGCAGACAGGAAGCACATAGCAAGCGAGGAAGTGGCACGACATACCCTGCCCGGCTGTGGACGTGCCACTGGGGAACGGAGACGGGATTGAGTGAACTAGACTGAATCTATGACCTGGTTTTGTCTTGTGCAGCAAGCAGAGAGTGTACAATGGCAGCTGATGTCACAAAATAGCAAATGTCTGTACTTCACCCCGCATGTTTCCCTCAAGGTAAATGGCTCGTTTAAGCTGGCAAAGTCATCTCCAAGTACAAATCTCTTTTAAAAATACAAGGATCCTCTTGGGTGTTGCGGCGACTGGTTAATGTTAGCGGCTGGTAATAAGTTTCCATTCACCGTACAGACACTTGTCTATGTAAGTTTCTGAAATGCACTGAACTTTATTTTTTCATGAGCAGGTTTAAAAAAATAAAATAAAAAAAGGATGGGAACTCTGAGCCAGCTGTGATAATTTGGTCTAGTTCACCTTCTTTTGATCAGTTGTAGGTTTTTCTGGGCAGTTTTTTCTTTCTGAATACACCTTAGAGCAAGTCCGGGCTCTCTGGGCAGGATGGGGCACGTTAGCCTTCCTTTTTATATCAAAGGAAAGTTCCCGTACTCCTCGTTGCACCTGTTCCAAGCCACAAAGTGTTGAGTTCTCACATTCACTTGTAAATTTTGATTCTTCTTATTACTTATTACTGCTATTGGTATAAATTATACATTAGCTGCTTGAACTCCCTATTAGCTTGACAGTAGCAATGTAAGAGTTATGTTAAGTGTTTTTGAGCTTCATGAGTTTAAAGTGGAGGTCTGTCAGAAGCCTCTGGAGAAATTAATTCCTGATTATTAACTAGGTTAAGCAGCGTACACTCAGAGTTGTGCCACAACCCTTAAATCTAAACTTTGCAGGTGATTGTTTTATTGAGTTTCAACATGATGCCGTGTCAAATGTTTGAATTCTCCAGCACTGTCGTGTGTTTTTGGTGGCATCAGTAAATGTAATGTCTATTAAACAGAGCTGCTTTAGCTTCGGTGCATTATAAAAATGTCTTATTATTCCGAAAATGAATATCGTTTGGAAAATTTCACACTCGTACGTACGCATCAGCTGCGAGTTTAGAGCTTAGGTGTTGGCGGAACAAAACAAGCGAGTGCATTTTGAATGTAGTGTAGCTGGAGAAGATGGGGCGGGTTATTATCGAGGTCTGTGTGTCATCTTGTTTTTCTTTGACTGCCGTGAAGCGCAGCTGTAAGCTGGAGTCTCCCTCTTTCTATAGGCTGTATCATATTCCTGATCCTGACTTTGGTTTAATATGAATACTTGTGATTGTTATAATGGTGTTTTTGATCTCCTATGTCGGCACTACTGCTTAATTTCCATATTAATTTAAGGGATGAATATGTGGATGGAAATGAAATGACACATAGTGTGTGTTAGTGTTGCTTCATCGTGCCCTCGTGCAAGTCTGCTCATCTCCTGAATAGCGAATGGCCAGCAGTGAGAGGTGGTCCTCTGTAGGTGCTGCTGCTCCCACCCCTGCCTCGTGCTCAGCGTGCTCTCTTGTGGAGCACTGCTCCCCATGCATGTCCTCTGCGTGTTGACTCCTTGTGCATGCGCTGGTGTCTTGTTCACATACTGGGCGAATGAGACATCCACATGTGTAACTTTGTGTTCTCCCGTTGGTCGTTCGGGCCCAGGTCAGTTGCACTCGTGCCGTTGAGACTGTGCTAACCAGCATGTGTGCAGCTGCTCTGGGTGCAGAGGACACGGCATGTGTTTGAGCTAATCACACTTTAGATCTCACATAGATACTGTTGTCATGCACCCTCTTTATACATTTGAATGTGAAGAAGTTGCATATTGAAGCTATTGCTTATTTTAAAGTTGTCTTGTCATTCAGATTAGATTTATTAGGTGTTAGATTTCTGCATAAAAAATGTTTTAGCTCTATTTCACATCTGCTAATGAATTAAAATGAAGCCATTGCTACTGTTTAAGGAAACATTCAAAACATTTGTAACTTTTATTTGTCAGTATCTTTGCCCCCCCCCCCCTTTTTTTTTTTTTTTTTTTTTTTTTATCTTTTACTTTTTTTTTTTTTTTTTTTTTTTTTTTTACTTTTTTTTTTTTCTTTTCCATCTCT
>VURO01018448.1:37937-48168 GCA_015108175.1 Pelvicachromis taeniatus | reverse complement strand
TTTTTCTCCTACATTTTTTTTTTTTTTTTTTTTTTTTTTTTAAATTGACTTTTCTGGATAATTGATCCTGACTGACGTCAAGCTGTCAGTCTGCAGTCATCCCACGAGTATTGCTATGAAACAAAGAGAACTAGCTTCCAGATGCACAACACCTTTCAAGTGTTATATACGACTCACAATCTCCACGATCTGACCAGAGTGCGTCTGACTTTGATTTTTTTTTTTTTTTTTCAATGGCGTTCTGCTTTACTGATATCTAGGTGTTGTTTACTAACATCAGCTGTGTTTTGTATTGGCTGAGTTTGGTTGCAGTTTTTGAAGCTTTGGAAAGGCTGGTGTGGAGGGAAGGACAAAAAGCATATGTTGTTTCTGTACTGATGTCAAAGTGAAATGAATAAAAACACCTGAAAGGCTTTTTGCAGATCTGTTCACTTTTGTCTGGCTTAAATGCACCTAATCAAAGGCATTTTCCCAGCAGCCCCCAGTCTGGGAATGAGTAGGATTAAAATGTATCCTGATCAAATGTCTAAAGAAGGGGTCTCAAGATTTGACTTGAGAGGCTGCTGTCTGTTATGGTGTTTGGGTGAGGAGAGGATAATAGTTTCTCATTTTAGACTGGGCCCCCACGCTACAACCTGTGTTAATAGTTGCATGCTTATTGAACATCCCCCTTCAAGCTGTTACATAACCCGCATAGTTGTAAATCTTAAATGAAACATTTGAAAATCAACTCCTTCGTGGAGGCGGTCAGCTGGAAAAAGTGGAGTTTATTGAAACAACATTGGTGTGTGTGTGTTATATTCTCCAAAGGAAAGTGACAGTACCACATCAGCGTTTTACGGCTCATGGCTAAAAACAATATAAATAAAGAGGTGTACAGGTGGGTTGACATCTGAATCTAGAGCTTATGATTCATATCATCCATCCAGAAAAAAAAGATTACTGCTGTCAGGACAGAAATGCTTTGTCATAGTTCACAAACTGATTTGACTGATTTGCACTGACCATTTCCTTTTGAGGGGACCCAAACAATGCAGTCCACGTAATCACAACATGCACATCTGCCTTACTGTAGAGGATCAGAGTTCAGGATTCTTCTTTCATTTTTCACACATCTGACATTCATTTGTTTTTTGTGGGGGGGGTTTTTTACATTTTGAAAGATAAATCACTAAATTATCATAAATAAATAGTACTCTTTCCAGCCATCACCTCCAGCTCTTTCAGGGGCACCAAGGTTTTTCCAACCCAGGCAAGACCAAGTTCAATGTAGTTTTATTTATATAGAGCCAAATCCCAACAACAGTACACTGGAGTGGTTTGCAGCTGAGTGTAAAGCGGTGGGAATCAGAAGACCACAAGCCTTGTCAATCACAAACATCATTACACTGATATGATGTTGAGTTTATGATGAGGTGACCTGAAGAGGAGAAGAGGGACAGCTGCTGCGAGGGTGGAGTCCTTTGGTGCCACAGGCAGCAACTATCCAGGTGCAGACGAGCTGTTGGTGACACCTTTCCCGGTGTCGCTAACAGCTATAAAGATACCTGCAAAAAAGGTCATGTTTTACATTACATATAACCCCTTAATAAATCATGTTGACCGCAGATTATTTATCAGTATAAATGAAGATATTTGGTAAAAAAAATAAATAAAAAAAACACAGGGAAAGGTGACGCCAACAGCTCGTCTGCACCTGGATAGTTGCTGCCTGTGGCACCAAAGGACTCCACCCTCGCAGCAGCTGTCCCTCTCCTCCTCTTCAGGTCACCTCATCATAAACTCATCATATGAGTATAATGATGTTTGTGATTGACAAGGCTTGTGGTCTTCTCACATGTGTCACAAACCGCATCTTGGCTGTTGACTCCCCTTACGATTAGCCATCATCATCAGCTGATTGAGTGTGAGCAGCCATATTTCATATATTTCACATGACAGATGAAAGAAGTAGTAGTTCCTGCCACTCATTTAGACCAGGGGTCTCACATTCAATGAGCTGTGGGCCAGTGCTGGCACCGTCTCCCTGGAGGGCCACTTTAGTGTTCAAGTAGTACAAAAAAATCCAAACAAACAAAACATCAACAAATATTTCCAATAGTGTCGTGTTTTGTTTGTTTGTTTTTTAAATTTCAAATATAGTAAAACAAGACAAAACTGCAAACGTGAACGCAGATTTCAACTAACTGAAGCCTTTCATTGAACCACCAAATAAACACCTTGGTCCTGTATTTCTGGCCACACACGTGGAATCACTGCTGCTGTCATTATGTTCATATTTAACAAAATATAAATGTAGACACAAGTGTCACATTAGTTTTTGACTCTGTCACTGAACTAACAAAGCCAATCCCTCAGCATGTTTGCATGTTTGTACTCTCCGCTCATGTTGTCTTCATATTAAATCATTTTTTGCTTTTCAAAGAACTCATTTTAACATTGCACTCAACAACAAACAAATGCTCCCTAACAAAAAAAGTCACTTCAAGGGCCAAACTGGATTGTATTTCCTCACATCAGTGTAAGTGGCCCCCGCGGCCGAGTTTGAGACCCCTGATTTAGATAATCCTATCAATACAGTTACTTCTACTGTGTCCCTGTTAATCATAAACTACAAATGTACCTTAAAATTGTATTAAAATATCAGTATATTATTATTGCTTATAGAACATGTGGTATTGGAGGAATCGATATTTCAGTATCGATCCGCACACCACTACCTCAGGGTCTTGTTCACGAGAAAGGAGAAGCAGTCGTGGATGTCGTGGTGAAGAGAGCTGAGCCTATAACAAAACTCTCGATCTACGTCCCGACCCCAACCTGTGTTCACGACTTCTGAGTGGTGACTGGAAACATGGTGAACACAAGCTGCAGAAATGAGCTTTGCCTGTGCTCTCCTTTAGAGGGCTGCAGTTATTGAAGAATGCTCAGATCACAGAAGAAAATACATGGATTAGATTGCATACGTTTTACTTTATACATTCATTGAAATCTTCATGAACACATAGTATTTTCTTCAGCGATACAGCAGGAGATGATTTACTAAACGTAAATATTCACACTTCTGATAACTTTCAAATGACTGACCACTTCTGTTTGTATGAGTGCAATATTCAAAACTATCATTAGTGGGAGAGGTTCCAATCAAAGATCCTGAGGGGAACTTTCCATTTGAAAGACTTTATATGAATGGACCTGTCTGTGTCTACTGCCTGACAGCGTAGGTGGACAGTTGCTTGTTTTTAACATTGTGAAGAAAATAGTGAATGTTTCAGAAAATGTGTGTCAGCCACACTGTGAAAGAACAGAAATGTACATTTATATCAACATGAACAAAAAAGTGGCACACAGATCTCTACATATAATGCAATAATTTATGCATCATTGTTTAAATGAGAAATCCAATTGAAGGCATGCTCTGCATGTGTAACTTCTCAAATACGTATCTACACAGGTTGAACCCTGAACAGTGTGTCGGTCCATTGCTGGACTCTTTTAGCTCATTTTTGATGCTTTTGGTGCTTATTTGAGCTTGTTTAACTGTGCACAGGTATAGTATAGTACAGACACAGAGGCAGACTGAAATAAATGCTCTACACAGACAGCCATGTGGTAATGAGTATTTATTCAAAGACCACCGAGGAGAGGATGCATATGTCACATGTTGACCATTTACAGATGAAAGGTGATGAGAACCCCCCCCCCAAACACAGCAAACACACACATCCAATCAAGTGCATCATGTCTCACTTAAATGAGCCTCTGATCATTATTCTTTTCGTTGTGACTCACTTCATTTTAAAATATAAGTGCTGTGTCCAGACTTGATTAGAGCCATGGTTATACCTGCTCTAATCCACAAAATGAAAGCATGAGTATCAAAATTCATTTGAAATCATGTGTAGGAAGTTTGACACTTTAGAACCAAGCTGTCAGGAATGGGGCCACTGACCAGAGACAGTGTAGCATTTTAAGGGGGCCAAACCGGATATCATCATTCAATTCAATTCAATTCAATTTTATTTATATAGCGCCAAATCACAACAACAGTCGCCTCAAGGCGCTTTACATGACTTTTCATGACTTCACAAGTTATTTCCTACTTTAGGTGTAAAATATACTCTGAAGAAAGTTGTCAGAATAAACATACTCACTGACCACTTCATTTGGTACACCTGTTTGACTGCTCAATAACAGCCAATCACAAGACTTTTTCCTACACGACCGCATGTAGGTTTACAGAAAATGGTCTGAAGAAGGAAAAAACATCCAGTGAGCAGCAGTTCTCTGAGAGAAAATGTCTTGTTGATGCTAGATGTCAGGAAATTGGCCAGACTGGCAACAGTAACTTCATTAACTTGTTACAACCAAGGTATGCAGAAGAGCATCTTTGAACACAACACAAGACTAGACGAGGTGCCACCCAGCAAAGTAAAGGAGGCGGAGGCTACAGTTCACATGGACTCACCAAAACTGGACGACAGAGGTTTGGAAAAACGTGGCCTGATGACGTTTTCTTTTTTGCAAAATTATTCAGATGGTAGTGTCCCAATTTGGCATGAACATCGTGAAACCATGGACCCATTCTGGCCTGTAGCAGTGGTCCAGGCTCTGTGTGCTGGGATTAAAGTGTGGGGGTTCTTTTTGGGGCACACTTTGGACCCCTTAGTACCGACTGAGCATCGTTTAAACACCCCAGCCTTCCCGAGTACTGCTGCTGACCTCGTCCATTCTTTTGTGACCAAAGTCTTGTCATCTTCTGATGGCTGCTGTCAGCAGGACAACACGCCATGTCACAGTGCTCAAATCACCTCAGACATGACAGGGAGTCCACTCCACAGTGTCCACTGTGGGGCACAAACTGTACAAATCTCTGAAGAGGTTTGCTTTGCAGTGGCTGGATGATGTAAGAGTGCAACCCAGCAGCAACCTAGCAGAGTGTACCTAATAAAGTGATTATATGTTTTGTCTATGATACTATTGTATGTAACTTTTTCTTAAAACATGACTTTCCCCCCTTAAAACTCCAACTTTTTGTAAAAGCACAACTTCTTAAAAAAGAAATGTTTTTAAATGGGATTTTTCTACATTTAGACTCCTGCTGTTTTCTTTAAACAGTGGCCCAACTTCTCATATTTCTCTCACCTGTACAACCAATCCTGACTCTTCTATCAGTACATTATCAGCCTTCAAGCTAAGAAGGATGATGTGAAAAGGGCTGTTGATCAAAACAAAATCCCTGAGGTATAAATTCCAGGTGAAGAACTGGTTATGGCAGACTTTTCTTTTCCAAATAATTAATCTTCAGTTTTCTTTGTTGCATAAACTTTGTACAGTAAATGAAAAACATGAAGCAGTACCAGAGCCGGAGCAAAGGTTTCAAAGTGAAGGCAAAAGTTCAATAAGCGCCGCTCCGAGCGTTAATGAATGATGCTGTTTTGAATAAAGTAGAAAAACTGGATCTAATTACAAACAGGGACTGTAGAAACCAGGCTGCATCAAAGTGCTTATATAAAGACAAAATAATTCATATTTACATATTTTTGTACAGCTTTTAGCTAACAAAAGGATTCAGGCTGATGTATGATGCCAAATGCTTAGGATAAGTGAGAAGAGGGGCTCCTCTTCCTCCTCCTCTGTAAACAAGAGATTAAATAGACTGGAGTGATGTGAACCCAGTGACTGCACGCTGCCATTCATTGTCTTCAGCAATAACATCAAACATAGTCTCATTCTATTGGATGCACAGGAAATTTGGGGTTTAGTACATTTTAGGGGACAAAGTGCTGAGTTGTCTCAAAATTGTTGGTTTTCTTATTCGCCTCACTGAGCGCACCATTTCTTCCTTCCTGAGAAAAGACTCAGGCCCCCAGAATGCCATATTTCCAAAAGGAGTTCACCGTGCCAGTAAGTGCTTAAGTCCAGATACTCGAAGGAGCAAACATTGTGACTTGTAGCAGGGAAAAGCAATGATCATCTCCACTCACTCATGCCAGCGACTCAGTGAGCAACTTGCTCACCCCTTTTGTCTATTAGTGAGAACTACTGAGCACCATGACACTTTGTGGCGAGATGAAGCATAGGATTGATAAGTTACTATATTTTATTGCATATCTCAATCCCTTTCTTTAGAAATGCAAAATAGGGCACTGGTATTCGAAGTCCTCTTTGAGCTTATCTGACCTTTTCCTCCTCTGGACAAGCCAACATGTCTGCTGTGAAATACATCAGTGAGTTTAAATATTCCACATTTACATCGATTCAGACCAGAAAGTTACTTCTGTTCACGTGAGACGCACAACGTGAACTGCTGATTCTGTCTGCATGCTGTCTAGCCCAGGAAGAGGGTAGCCCTGGTGACCTCAGAGGCGAAGTGGAACTTGCCACATTGGGATGTTTTCACTGGGAAGCTTTGTCGTGTTTACACTGAAATCGAAACATTCAGCTCGTAACATGTGGTACTGTGAATATTTGCTGATGCCAGGTAAAGCTTTCTTTTTTGGTGGATAGGAATCACAACATCAAACGTAACGTACGCTAGCTCGTGCCTGCCACTTAGTCAAAAGGTTATTAGAGACACAACTGTCCCATTACTTTCTCTCATTAGTGGAAATGATGGTTCTTCTGTGGGGCACTTTATTCTCCAGAGGAGCAGTCGCAGCTAAAAGCTGAAGGTGCAACAGCTAATATCTTGCCTTGATGAAATGCTGTGACATTTGTTACTGGCACAAATTTTGATGTCAACCTTGACAAAATATTACGCCCATGCATTGCTGTAAGCCCAGGAGAGCCATGATTCTGACATAAATATAACTAGTAGGTTTGGCTGTTAAGTATCGGCATCATAAATGCTGTTGTCTATGCGCCTGTACCTGGGGGACCCCATCTAATTTGAAAAAAACAAACAAACAAACAAACAAAAAAAAAACCTGGCACATTAGCAGCTAGTTTGGTACTCCCACAAAGACTAAGGAGGAGAATAAATTCATATGCTGCCTGGCAGCTCATCATTATTCCTTTTTTAGAGCTGCTTCTGCTAACTGATACCTTACAAAATTTTAACTAGAAGCAAAGCACGAATGTTTTGTTGCTGGCTGCCAAAGAGAACACTGCATCAGCAATGTCCCCCAACAATAAGAAAGTCCATCTATTTTCAGCGTTAGCCACATTAGCAGTGAATGTGGCTAATGTGACTGGGCAAATGGCATGAGCCCTTTTTCTATACATTACTTTTAAACAAGTATCTTAGCATTAATCTACAGTTTTTGTTTGCAGATTTAGAGATTTTATCCGAGTGCTCCAGAGGACCACCCACTTGGGTTCATGTTGATTTTATATTCAAAGTACCAACAGATACAAAGCTAAGAAATAAATACATCAGCAAAACATAGATTTTGTACATCTAAAGCAATAATTTCCCAAAAATCATGTGTGAGGTCCTCGGGTAAAATAGGCGATGTGCAAAAAAGCTTTAGTTTCAAATGAGTGGCTGCACTTTGATTCTTTTTTTTAGGCTGCGTGATATTTGTATCGTTGTCAATTCCTGTGTGGCACCTGTTGTTGTCCTTTAGCCACAGCACACAGATGCAGACTTAAAGGGAAATTGCAGTCTTTTACAAATTCCAAATACCTGAATTTCCCTTCAAGAAAACAAGGAGGGCTGTTTCTGAAGTTATGTGAGGAGCAACAGACAGAAGCCCTTCCTAAGTGTCCAAGTGTGCTGAAGTGGGGCCCAGCTCAGTATGTCCATGGTCCCGGGGTGAAAAGCAGTCATCAGAATGAATGAAATGCAGGGCAGTGTGGTTGTAGCTCTGCAGGGCCTGCTGCTTTTCCACTGTGCTGAAATACAGCGAGTGAGGATGGACCTGCTGAATATGCCTTTTAATAGTGCTGACCTTCAGTGTGGCCAGAGTGGCTCCACATACCATGCAGATCAGCCCATGCCTCCTACAGTCGTAATCCATCAAGTAATCTATCCGCCAGCGCACCTGGTAGTTCCTCCTCTGGTCCTTGCCGGGGTAATGACCATGACGAGTAGGTGTATTTGCAATGCAGCCATCCTTTGATTTGCCCTTGCCTTCACCCACACCTTCCTCCTTTATCACCAGTTTGCTGGATATTTTGACATCAGGGGAGGCCTCTTCATTTGTCTCTTCTTTGTTACTGAGGATATCAACTTCACTGGGGTTGATTTCTGTGGAAAAAATAATGAGTGAGGGGGAGGGGTGCCAGATTCTTGCCTAGTTCCACCACAAAATCAAGTCACAAGTTTTTGCTTGTCGTAGCATATAGCACTTTTCTAGCCTTTCTAAGCACTCACAGTGCTGAGTCAAGTGGCGTCTTCACGGTAAGTTGCAAACAAACTATGTGATTAGCACTCACGCCTGGTTTGACCTAGTCAGGAGCTTTTAAGTTCTCCCTGTGTCGGTGTGGGTACTACTGCTTCCTCCAACCTTAACTGGTGATAAAAGTGTGAATATGGCCCAGAACAATGTATACACTTTAATCAGTTTAAGTGCTGAATTTATGTATGGTTAAACTGTGACTTGTAGTTATGCTATGAGCGGTCATATGCACTAAGAGTACTGCATATGGTAGTTGCTGGAGACTTAATAAAAGAGGACACTATCATTCTCATTTTTCAATAAAACCCTAACAGAGCAATGTTCCTGACTAAGGTCCCGTTGTTTAATCGAGTTGGAATGTATTGCGTTCCATTGACACTTTTCACTGTGGATGTGGGAAGTGTGCTGTTAGCAAACGCTGACAAAGCTGACTTACAAAACATGAAAAATACGAAACCACCAAACTTTCTAAAAAGGCCTCTGTGCAGCTGATACTGCTGAAGAATACTACTGTGCTGAAAGCTTCTCACCATCTTGTATCTGCATGCCTTCACTAGGGTAGTCTTTGGTCCAGGCTGCAGCCATGGCTTCCCTTTCCTGTCGGCTCAGGGTTGTGGTCTCCGGGTGACATTCCTGGATGTGGCGGCGGAAGCTGCTAACCTTGGTTTCATGCAGGACCTGAGAACACACCATACAGAACATGCCCTGGCCTTGAGGCCCATAGGCCACCAGATAGTCCAGACGCAGCCGCCACGGGTCGCCCCCGTGTAGCCTCCTCTTCTTAGGCTGCCGGAAGGGCTGCAGACCCTGCTGGGGAACTCCGACACCTCCGTCCTCACCAATAAGACAAGTGTCCTGAGTTAAAGTGCCGTCGCCCTCTGAGTACAAGTCAGTGTTGATCTGTATGGTTTCCACGTCCTCAGAGAAGAGCCCCACAGCGCCGTCTTTGGTGTTGGTCTCTGATTTGTTTGAGTGTTCTGCTTCTTCTGGTACAGGGCACAGAAACATACGTATGACACGTCTAATAATTAAACAATCCATTTGTTTCAGTCACATTGTGGCATCATCAGTCTGTTCAAATGACAGCTTTGAGTCATTCAGACATACACTACCAGTCAAACATTTTAGGACACCCCAATTTTTCCTGTTTTTATTTGAAAATGATGCAGTTTAATGTCTTATTGCACTCTGTGATGAAAGCATAGTACAAAAAAGGAATTGGAGTTAAAAAAAAAAAAATCATCAGTTTATAGACCAAAATGTGTTCTAAACTTTTGACTCATAGCCACCTTTAACAGCTGAAAACGCCTGTGACATTCTTTCTAAGATAGAAATCAAATATTCTTCCATATCTGTTGCAGAACTTCCCATAAATGTGTGGCACTTGTAGGTCGCTTTGCTTTCACTCTTCTTATCCCAAACCAGCTACATGGGGTTGGTCTGGAGACTGTGCTCGCTGTTTCATGTTTTCAAGCTTACCATCTTGTTCTTTTTTCCTGAGGTTGTTCTGGCATAGCTTGGACTTATGTTTTGGATCATTATCTTGCTGTAGGATGAACCCCTGACCAACTAGGTCCATACCAGAGGATACTGCATGTGGCTGAAGAATGCTGTGGTAGCTGTTTTGGTTCAGGGTGTCTCTCACTCTGTAGAAGTCACCGACCCTGGATCCAGCATACAGCCCCAGACCATCACACTTCCTCCTCCATGATTGACAGTTGATGCCACACACTGTGCAACATCCTCATACCTACGCGACAGCGTACAAAGATCCTACGTGATAAACCGAATATTTAAAATTTTGATTCATCAGTCCATAATACCTCTTTGTCTTATTCTGATGTCTGAGCAATGGCTTTCTACCTGCAGCTTAAAGTCTGAAACTG